>JAOXYD010000008.1:19827328-19857226 GCA_028565735.1 Pinacopodium congolense | reverse complement strand
TTATTAAAATTTTATTTTAATCATTAAAATCATCTATTAATTAAGTTTAACATCATTTAACTCGTTATAGTTTGGCAAACTATCAATTAGGTCCTTATAATTTGATAAACTATCAAAGAGGTCCTTATAATTTGATAAATTATCAATTAAGTCCTTAATTTGAAACTTTATGAATCTATTTGATAATTTTTTAAATCATAAGGATCGAATTAATAGTTTATCAAACTATAGGGATCTTGAATAATTTTAACTCATACACAGGACATGTCACGTGTAACTGTCTATCCACATAGGACAAAATTGATGGAAAAACTGGTGGTCGATAGTAATTTCAAACTTTAAATTTTGTTTTAACAATTTTTAAAATATATGTACCTAATTGATAGTTTTGCAAACTACAAAAATTTTTGGTAAATTCTACCCTTTTGAATACATCAATTAAAATTCAGTTTTATTTTAAAGTTGGATAACATGCTTTAGATTAGAGATTCAATTTATAAGCTGACAATTTTTAAAAATTTAATATCTAGTTAAACTTTTAATAAAAGCTAACGTTTCTAATCATATAGTAATTATAAATAAAAGGGTGTCCAATTGGGTGAGGAGACTTACGGCTGTTAAAATAGTTTTAAAATATTTAAATATACAAATAAATAATATCTAAATCCTATTATTTAATTAATTCTGTTAGTATTGATTTGTAAAAATTGGATTCTTAAAGGCAGAACGTAACCATCAGCCTGAATCATTTATTTTATTTTGAATCGAACTGCGAGACTGTTTGTGCAAGTGACATTGGGTGTAGGGTTTTAGGGGCTTAGGGATTTAGAGCATTGACTGACTCTCATTCTGAAGTGTACGTAACATTTTTTCAGAGAAAAGGAAAACACTTTGTGTTACCGCCTCAATTTGGCGGCTAGGGTTTCTCAACCGTCTTTCTTCCATTACATGTCTTATTCTTCATTTTTTCCCTTCATATAATAATATATATAGAACTGTGGATTGCTAGTAAATTTTGGGGACCTCCTTTTCTTGGAGATAGGTGTAACCGTGGATTTGAAGACGAGGATTTTGGCTTCAAGCATCTCACAACAGAGACATCTGGTTCGTCTGGGCGATTAGCCACCCACTTTTCCTCTATAATTTTCTCCAAATCTGAACTCCATCCTTTCCTTTTTTATCCTTTCCATTTTTCTTGTTTCGATCGTATCTTCTTTTTTATATATTTTTTTTCTTTGCCCTCACCCAGATTCTTTATAGGATACTTTGTTTGATTGGGAGATTTAATATAGAGTTATTGGGTTCAACTTTAATCCGAGCCTTGAATCAATATGAGTCACTCTGATTCTCAGTCTCCCTTTATTCAATCGCTGCCTTCATATCAATCAGGCAGTGATGTAATCGATGTTTGGCCTCAATTCTCAATGAGCAATGAAGACCAATTTGGTGCACTTACACAGTTTGATCAAAACCATCCGCCTCACAAGAGACCCAGAAATTCCGAGGATAGCAACTCTAGGATGTCCCTACCAACCAATGTACCAGTGAACAAAGGAATAGCCAACATCTTTTTTAAAACAAGAATGTGTGCGAAGTTTAGGAATGGAGCATGTAGGAATGGTGAAAACTGCAACTTTGCTCATGGTATGCAAGATTTGAGGCAGCCCCCAGCCAATTGGCAGGAACTTGTGGGAGTTGGTGGTGGAAGGGTTGAAGAGGATCGGTCTGGACCAAATTGGGATGATGATCAGAGGATAATCCATAAAATGAAGCTATGCAAGAAGTTCTACAATGGGGAGGAATGTCCTTATGGGGATAGGTGTAATTTTCTTCATGAGAATCCTGCTAAGTTTAGGGACGATGGCGGGAGATTCAGGGAAAGTTCTGCAATCAGTATTGGGACAACTAGTCAGCCTATTAATCAGGGAAGCGGAGGAAGTAATGTGATCGAAGTTAATAGAACTGTTAACAATGCTTATGTTGCTGATGCTTATCGACTGAATGTTAAGCCCGTGTACTGGAAGACTAAGTTGTGTACCAAGTGGGAGATAACGGGTCACTGTCCCTTTGGTGATAAATGCCACTTTGCTCATGGACAAGCAGGTACTGGAACTTGCTTATTCTCTCGTTGTTATGTTACTTTTTGGTATTGTTCGAGTCCCTTTGCAGGTATGTAGCTGACCATATTGTTAGCCTTCTGACATTTCAACATTGAGTTGAGATCAGAAGTAGCTTCCTACTATAAGTTAACAGAAACAGGAATCGGATATTATTGTGAATTAACATAACAATACATTAATTAGCATTCTATTGATGTTAAGTTGCTTGTAGTAAAGCAGCTAATCTTCTGTTGAAATTAGAGTTGCAATTTCATGGTGGGCGCCCCGAAGGGGAAGCAGGGAATGCAAGCTCTGTCTTGACGAAACCCGCGCCAGTTGTTGCTTATAATGCATCTCCAAGCACGGTGGTGGCAAGTGTGGCTGTTTCACGTGAAGAAGGGAAGGGTAAGAAGTGCTTTTTGAAATGGAAAGGACCCAAGAAGATCAATCGCATTTATGGGGATTGGATTGATGACTTGCCTTTGGTTCATAATTTGACAAACCAAGTCGAGAGCTGAATTTGATGAGTTCAAGTTTAAAGTTTGTTTAAATTGATATCATTTTTTCGTGATTTGGAATGGAAAATCTTTTCTGGGGACCATAAAATTTTGGAATAATTGCTTATAGGTTATTTCTAAATGTTACACAGGAATAGAAATTGAGGATAGGTGAGACATTGTTTATTGTTTCCATCCCAGCAACAGCTTCTCCTCCACTTCTTTTCATTTTTAGTGCTAAAAATCATCTCCATTTATCGGAAAACTTGTATTTTCTATCATGAACTTTAAGGAGCTAGCTCCTAGCTTCTCTTGTAAAGTTCGATCTTTTTGTTTCGTTAAGAGAGAGCTGAAAGATCTATAAAATGATAGGTGGCTATGGTTATTGATGTGAGAAGTGAGTTACATAGTATATGTGAATGGAGCTCCAATAAGAGAGAAGGAAAAACACTAATGCTCTAGATGGATTCTGTGTTTAGTAGATGAAGATCAACAGGTAGACAATGAGAAAGAGAGAGAGTTGGTGAAAAAGAAGCATGAATCAAAAGGAAACAATGAGGAATGGAGAAGACTAAACATGTTGAAGAAGACCACTTTGCCTTCTTATTGATTTCAAAAAATCGTTCACTTAGTAAAATCAGTTCAATTGCTCGATTTGTATATTAACTTATTGATTTTTTAATTAATATTTTTTCTAATAAAATCGAATCTGATGAATGACCGGTTCTATATTAGTAGGATTGAATTGATTGGTCTAATTTAGTTTTAAAACATTGTTAATAATATTATATCATAATTGCGATGTATAAGAATGATTTTAATTATTTTATTTTGAAAAATTTTGTATTTCTTAATAGGTTGGCTTGATATTTTAGTATTAATTAAAGAATTTTTATCCTTAAATTATCTTTATATTTTAAAAAATAAAAATTAATGAAAAATATACGGGAATAAAAAAATAAAAATTTTCAATATTTCTCGTATCATAATTAAAGAATATTAATGCTTTAACTTCCTAAGTTATTTTTCATAAATGTAAAATTAAAATTTTAAAATAATGAAACTACTAATAGAAATTAAATAATTAAAGAGAGAAAATTATAACAAAGTGGCAATAGTTTTTTTTTTTTTTAACAAAATGACAATAGGTTAAGAATTAATCAAACTATAAAAATTAGTGGTAAGCATATTATTAACTATTAAATAATAACCTAATTTCTAAACTGTGCAGTAGAGTAAGTCAAGGTCAATCTCGCATAAAACTGTTTGGTATTTTTAACTATTTGCACAGAATAAAATAGAAATAGAAATAGAAATAAATTGTTGGTTTTAATTAATCTAAAATAAATAGAAACCATAACTGAGGAAATTAACGCAAGTGAACAATAATGTAAAATAATAAGAAACTGATAACGATATCAAAAAGTTGGACAGAAGATATTTTTAGGATTCATGAATTATAATCGATCGTCAAAAATATGTAGATTATTTTATACCTAATATGCTAGCCTATAAACATAAGTAAGATCTTGCATCCTACATTTCTCCAATTTTAGCCAAATCTATCAAATTCTAAAAATACTTCTAACTACGCATCAACCTAGAACAAACTCTTTAGATTTTGTGGTGCAATAACATTAGAAATTGAGGACATGTTTAGTTACGTGGTTGGTTATAGTTTTTTGTTTTGGTTTTTGTATTTCTATATTGAGTTTTGTGTTTTTTTTGTTTATGTACTTTTTTTTTTCAGTTTATGTGCTGTATTAGTTTGTTGTTTTTATTGGTATTTGTGTTTTCTTTTTAGGTTTCTGTGTTTGAAAAAATAGGAAACGAAATCCAAAAACAAAAACCCAACTAAAGAAGGCTTTAGGAATATCCAACTTAAGTTATAATCTCGCAAACTCAGATCATATAACTTAAAGAATTAAAAGACAAGGCTAAATTGTTTAAGTTTGACATACTAAATCAATTAACCTATTGTTACTTGTGATATTCATTAGGATAATAACGGATTACAAGCTCATATCTAGCATTCGAACTAGCAATTATAATTAGGTTGACCAATCCTACACATAATCTCTAATTCTTGATATTTAATTGGAATTTCAACTCAGCTCTAACATAAAACATAATACCCATTCAAACTCCAATTCACATATCAGAATTATAATGTATTCATCCCTTTAATATTTTTTACCTCAAGGAAAACTAACTAAACATAATGAAATTAACTAAAATAGAAAGTGAAATGCAAGAACTCAAAAGAAAATAAAGCTAAAATTAAAGGTTCAACATCAAACTAACAATATTTAAAATATTCAACAAGTGTCTAAAGAAATCTAAATGAAATAACATAGAAACTAAAGGGAAAGTAAGAAGACAATAGTAAAAACATAAAGAAAAACTAGTATTTTGTACCTAAAACATAACTAATAAACAAAATCTTGTAGCTAAACTGAAAGAAAGTAAGAAAACCCTTAAACCTAAAACAGAAACACAGAAAACAAAGGCTTCCCTAATGTGAGTAAAAAACTAACGAAATTGGGCTAAGTACTCCTCTAATTAAGGTTAGATTGTTTTGGGAGTAAAAATTCTTGCCCTTAAATTTGGAATGAAACAACGTTTTGGTAAATGATCAATAACCCTTAATAAGATATCAACAGCAACGTATAACAATCACCATTGATCTCCTTGCATTCAACTATGAACAACAGTTTCTAAACCATTAAAGATGTCATTGATACCTATCATTGATAGTCCATAATTTGAGTTTTTGGTTAATTCTTCTCCAAATCTCTTCTAAACTTGATCTTTTTACTTGTAATGTATATCTTCAACTCAAAACTTGCATTTAAAATGATAATAAAAATAATTTAGGCATATTGGCATGAAGAGAAGGGTGAGATCACATTAAATCACATATGAAAATTCACAAAAATGCACCCTTATCAATTGAACTATTGCTTATCTTTAAGCAATGACTTAAACATTCTATTTAAATAATCTTAATCAAAAGTCAAAATTTAATTGAATACAAGGAAAACCTAATCAATGCTATTAATTTAATGCAAAAATCTCAACTCCATCATAACAAAAATTTTGTTAAACACATGCAAAGCATATGATTAATAAAGAAGAAACCTTTAATGGATACTATCAAGTATTCAAGTAATTTCATATAGATCATCATATGAATCTAGTCAAGGATGTTTGAGACAATAAAAACAAAATGAAAATTCAAATTTGGAGTATTTTTCAAAGCCATTTCATATAGATTATCATATGAACATTCTCGTTTACTAGGTTAGGTCACACTTTCACAAATGGCTACTAACACTACTCATAACTTTAACCTTTAGATTAATTCGAATTTAGTGAAATGAAAAACATGATCTCTTATTTAAACAAACCCATCTTTTCCTTTCCTTTTCTTTTTCTTCCAATTTAAATAGATCATATTATTTCACATTCTCATGACAAATCACATGATAAATCATATAAAATGATCTTAGATAGTTAATATCATACAAAAGGGGTTACTAAATACATGTAAGTATTCAAAAGAAAAAGAAAAACAAATATGGCACTATAAATCATTCAAGAGTCAATCAGTGTTCATTAAATCAAGAGCATCAATTGAGCTAAAATATTGCAATTAACAATCCGCTAACAATCAAGATCATTTGGAGATAAAATATTCAAATCATCTCCATTAAACCTGCAATAAATCAAGCGTGTATAATATATAAATGCCAAGTAGGTTCATCTCCCTTACACTTAACCCAGATCATCATTAATATTTTAAAAATAAAGCATAGTAGGGGAAATAGAGACAAGAATACTCCCTTTAATAAGGTAATCCGTGAAGTCTTTGGTCACCAATAGTTGTAACCCACTTTAACACCTACAAAATAAAGCAAATAAAAGAAAGTAAAAGCATTAAAAAAAGTATATAAAGGCCTGTCTAACAAAAATAAAAGTTAAAAAAAAATTAAAGAAACGATTGGGTTGTCTCCCAACAAGTACTTGTTTAAGATCATTAGCTTGACCCTTATTTCATGAATCATCTAATACAAAATGAAAGTTTTAGCCTTATAAGGAATTTACAAGAAGCAGTTGATGAGCCAGAGATGTTCCCCTTGAAATGGGCTCATAATTAATATGATGTCGCATGGCATTGGAGATTTGGAACCATATTACTTCTTCGTCAAATTTCAAAGTCTACTCTCTGCTATGGACATCACCTTTCCTATGGGATGGTCTCCTCGGTATAATAGGTGATGGGTATAGAGATTGTTCATCCTTCTCATCACCCTCCAACGTTTACTTTTTCATACACAACTCCTTAAAAAACATTGCATTTTGTATGTCTTGCTTGATGGATTAAAGTGAAGGTATGTTCACCTCCACTTTATAGACAGCTTCCAACATCTATCTCTTGCTCACTCTACTTCTCTTGCTATATCATATCATTTGCTTCCTCTTTTTTCCTCTCTTCTTCTTCCTCTTTCATCTTCAATCTACTAGGAAAAGAAATAGAAATTTGGTTAGCAATACCAAAAGATGTACTACCAACCTTAGGAGATTTTTCATCCTTCTTTTTCAAAGTTGTCTCCTTTTCCTCTCTTTGCTCCTCTTTCTCTTCCTCCTTCTTCTTCGAGTTCGCCAATTGTTCCCCGCTTCTTGATGAAATTGCACATATATTCTTCCTAGGATTTCGCTTCCGTTGATCAAGAATTCTTCTAGAAACTTAGGCTTGTATTTTTTTCAAAAAAATATGCTAATTCACTTACTTGATACTCCAAGTTCTTCAACCCACTCCTCGTTTCTTATTAAAATTAAAGAATGTTCATAGCCAAACTCTCTATGATCTCCTCCAATGATATACCATCAACTTATGGTAGTGGATAAAGTGAAGGCATAGGTTAAAAATGTGACTGACATTGACAACATCTTGGCAGAGAACAAAATCCATATTGTTGCTCATCCTACAATGTATGATATATATCAGTAGGATGTTCTAAAAATTAATAAATGTCACATAGCTTAGCTCCTCTTGTATCCATCATTATTTTCTTTATTACGGATGTGAGATTTGTCACTTATTGCTCTAACTTAGAAATAGAAAAAAATATTCAAACTCATTATTGGCCCTAAATGACACTTAAGAGGGGTTGAATTAGGTTCTAAGAATTGTTAAGCGAAAATACAAACACAAGAATATAATAATAATAAATTTAATAATTTGCGGAAGCTAAATAAATAAATATGTAACAGATAGATGAAATGAACATGTACGTATTGAAAATAAAAATAAGTAATACAAAATATAAATTTGATAATAACTTACAAACTCCTTTTAGGCTTAAGGATAACCCACTTTTCTTTTTCAAGGTTCAAGAATAACCTTATGACAAATTCTTTTTATAGGCTCAAGAATAACCTCAAATGAAGACAAAGTAACTACTCACTCGTAGAGAGAACTCAAATCATGCAAAACTTGATAAAAAAAACACTCTTAAAAACATATACACTTTAATCTCAGACCTTTGTTCAAACTTCTTTTAGACTAATTCTTTCTTTCTTTGCATAATCCACCTTTTATACTAGGTAATGTGGATTAGGGAGTTGTTGCAATGTTCATCTCCTCATTTATTCATTTATCCGTTAGGTAAATGTTATGACCATTGTGTAATAAGACCGTTGCTAATAATCCACCTGTGTAATCTTTTTTATTCAATCGACTGATAGGCAACGTTCGGTCGACCAGTTTTCTAAATTTGTTCATTTAATCCAACGATAGCCATCGTTCGATCGAACAGTCTTCATTTGATTGGCCGGTCTTTATTCGGTTAGTCGTTTTCCTCAAAATGTTCATTTAGTCAATCGATACGCAACGTTCGATCGATAGATCTTCCTTCAGTCGGCTGATGTGGCCTTCAGCACTGGCGTTCGATCGACTGATCCTCCAGAAATCAACATTTTCTTCCTCAAATGTTCCAATCAACCTATCCTTATACACACTTAAACAAGAATATCAATAACAAAAAAAAAATTTCATCATCAAAATAAGGTGGAACCTCCTTTGGTTCAACAATCTCCCCCTTTTTAGTGATGACAAAGTCATCTGATATTAAACAAATACAAACTCCCTTTAAATTACACAAGAGTTGTAAGACTTCATAAAAATATGTAAATGCTCAAAAACTCCCCCTAAATTTATGCATACGATAAACAAAAATATTTAATATCACATACCTCTCCCCTTTTTTGGAATCACCATAAAAGATCATAGGGAGCATCCATCAATCATACCAATTTCTCATCTAATTGTGCAAAAATAATCTTCGCATAGAGGTTTAATAAAAATATCCGCTAATTGATGCAGTGTATCAACAAACTCAAGTTCAATATCTCCATTTTACACATGATCGTGAATAAAATGATATCAGATTTCGATATGTTTAGTCTTATAATTCTATATGGGATTTTTAGTAAAGTAAATCATACTTGTATTGTCACACTGAATAGGAATTTTATCAATATGCAAACTATAATCCCTAAGTTATTGTTTAAGCCATAATACTTGAGTGCAACAACTATTGGTGGCTACATATTCAACTTCCGTCGTAGACAATGCAATAGAGTTTTATTTTTTACAAACCATGACATTAATGCATTTCCTAAAAAGTGACATGCATCGGATGTACTTTTCCTATCTAACAAACTACCCACATAATCGGCATCAAAATATCCAACCAAGTCCAAAGATGCATTTATTGGATACCATAATCCTAAATTTAAAGTATTACATAAATATTGAAAAATACATTTAACGACTATCAAATGAGATTTCTTAGGAGAAGGTTGAAAATGTGCACACAAATACACACTAAACATACTATTTGGACAACTAGCAGTTAAATACAGCAAACTTCCAATCATACCTCGAAAGATTTTTACATCTACCACTTTTCCATCTTCATCTTTATTCAACTTGGTAGATGTGCTCATGGGAGTGCCTAAGGGCTTTGATTGATCCGTGCCAAACCGCTTTAGAAGCTCTTGTGTATACTTTGATTAATTTATGAAGATATCATCTTTCATTTGCTTGATTTACAGTCCGAGGAAGAAATTTAATTCTCCCACCATGCTCATTTCAAACTCCCTACTCATAAACTTAGCAAAATCCTCACACAAGAGTTCATTAGTAGCACAAAAAATAATATCATCAATATATATTTGAACAATTAATAAATTATTTTGATCTTTCTTAATAAATAAGGTGGTGTCTACTTTCCATTTTTCAAAATCATTGTCATGTAAAAATGTACTAATCTATCATACTAAGCTCTAAGTGATTGTTTTAAACCATAAAATGCTTTAGAAAGTTTGAAAACATGTTTGGATGCATCGTGGCGATCAAAATCAAGGGGTTGTTCAACATACACTTCTTCTTGAATAAATCCATTTAAAAACGCACTTTTGACATTCATTTGAAACAATTTAAAACCCATATGAGATGCAAATGCAATAAGTATTCTAATAGCTTCTAACCTAGCTACAGGGGCAAATGTCTCATCATAATCTATTCCTTCTTCTTAGTTATATCCTTTAACTACTAATCTTGCTTTGTTTCTGACAATGTTACCTTGTTCATCTAGTTTGTTCTTAAAAACCCATTTAGTACTTATTATAGGATGATCTACAAGTTTAGGTACTAAGGTCCAAACTTTGTTTTGTTTAAATTGATCCAATTTCTCATTTATTACTAAAATCCATTTCTTATCATCTAAAACTTCTTCTATTGTTTTTGGTTCAATCTTTGAAATGAAAGCAATATGAGATAAATTAAGTTGTGATCTAGTGGTTATCCTTTAATGAACATTACCTATAATTTGATTAGTGGGATGATCCTTCCTGTATCTCCAATCTCTTGGTAGCTCTTCATGTCCTCCTTCTCTACTTTATTCAACAATTTGTGATGTTTATCCATTGTCTTCAAGTGAAAGATGTTTTAATCCCTTGGATACATCTGCATCATCAAACTTAAGTACTTTCTTTCCTTATAAAGGGTTAGTTTTTTCAAAAACAATATGCATAGACTCTTCAACAACATGAGAGTTCGTACTGTAAACTCTATATGCTTTCCTCGATAAAGAGTATCCTAAGAAAATGCCTTCATTTGTTTTAGAATCAAAATTTTCCAAACTATCTTTAGCATTCAAAATATAGCATTTGCAACCAAAGACTTTGAAATGACTAATTATTGGTTTCTTGTCGTTTCAAATTTTATAAGGTGTTTTTATCTAACTTATATCTAATGTTCATCCTATTTATGATGTGACATGCGCATGCAACATCTTCGGTCCAAAAGTATTTTGGAAAATCATATTAATTTATCATAGTTTGTACCATTTCTTATAAAGATCTATTTATCCTTTCTACTATACCGTTTTGTTGAGGTATCCTAGTTGAAAAAAAATTATGCGCAATGTCATAATCATCACAAAAGTATTCAAACATATCATTTTCTAATTCTCTACTATGATCACTTCTAATGGATGAAATAGATAAGGACTTTTCATTTTGAATTTTCTTTGTAAAACTATCAAAAGATTTAAAGCATTCATCTTTCAAACTTAAGAATAAAACCCAAGTAAAACGACTGAAATCATAAACAATAACAAATGCATATGATTTTCCTCTTAAACTAGCTACTCTAATAGGATTATATAAATTAATATGAAGTAATTTAAGGGGTTTAGAAGATGTTACTGATTTCTTGCTTTGAAAATAACTTCTTAATTTTTTTCCATTTGACATGCTCTACAAATTTTGTATTTTTCATTCTTTATAGTTAAAAGTCCTATAACAAGTTGTTTTAAATTGAGTTTTGAAAGGAGATCCATACTTGCATGTCCAAGTCATTGGTATGCATTCACTCAAGGAAATTAAACACTTAAATTTAAGATTAGTAACACAATATAGATTAACAATGTAAATATTTCCTTCTCGTTTTCCTAAGAACATTATACTATTGTTATCTATTTTAGAAACAACACATTCATCTCCTATGAAACTAACTTTGTAGTTCTTATCACATAGTTGACTCACACTTAATAAGTTATGTTTCAAACCTTCAACAAATAAAACATCATCAATTATAGGGAAGTTATCTTTACATACTTTTCCAATGTCAATTAGCTTACCCTTGGTATTGTCTCCAAACGTAATGAATCCTCCATCCTTGCTCTTAAAAATGATAAATTGTGAGGGGTCCCTAATCATATGTTGTGAACAACTACTATCTATGTACCATTTATTTCTTCTCTTGTCCTACAAGGCAAATGAAAACAACTTCAGGTACCTATCTTATCTAGGGTCCTTAGACGTTAGTATACCTTGCTTATACCTTTTAAACTATAAATTTGGATAAAAGTTACATAGACAAAAATTACAAAGAAAATTAATTGCAACTTTGAAAGTATGATCAAGGATTTAACAAACATAGTTAAAACATAATTACAGGTTAAAAACTCAAGTCAATTTATGAATTGTAGGGAGAAATCAAAGTTTTTGACCTATCGGTCGACCATACTAGCTACATCAGTTGACCAAACACTTAAGCTTTAACTATTGGCCGACCGGACCTATCGATCAGTTGTTTGATCGACCGAACCTTTGGGGCTGATAAAGATAAAAACCTAGAACTAGTAAACTATAAACCATAAATAATTGAAAAAAAAGAAAAAGAACAACTATTTAGTTTTCAAAATCTATAAGGTTTTTATTTTAGGAAAATTGTTGTTTTTATAACCAATTGAGAAATTATTTAGTTGGTCATAGTAAAAATAAGAAATATGTCCATGATAGCCACAGTATGTGCAAAAAAATGGAGTGTAAGTCCTATATGCATTTCCTATAATCATTTTTATGTCTAAGATCATGATAAGAACTTTGTTGAATATTTTGACTAGAATGTGTGAGGGTCCTTATATTAATGAACTTATTAAAATTAAGCTTAAAAATCCTACATAAGAAGTAAATGTAAAAAATAATATACCTTATCCCCCAATAGATGTTCAAGATTTTGCTTTAGAATGTTAGGATCTTTTAGAATAACAGCTAATTTCTCCAAGTAAAGTAAGCATTCAGCTCCTACTTTTTATGTCAACAATCATAGTGAACAAAAAAGAGGAAAAAGAAGAATGGTAATTAATTACAAAGAAATGAACAAAGCAACTATAGGCGATGCTTATAAATTACCTAAAAAAGATTACATCGTTACAAAATTAAAAGGACATAAATAGTTTACAACACTAGATGCGAAATCTGGTTATTGGCAATTACACTTACATGAAAACCCAAAACCACTAACTACTTTCTCTTGTCCACCTCAAAAACATTATTAATGGAATGTCTTATCTTTTGGATTAAAACAAGCACCAGGAATTTATCAAAGATTTATGGATGATAATTTAAGTAATTTAGATGAATTTTCTTTAGCATATATTGATGACATTATTATATTTTCAAATAAAGATAAAATAGATCATTATTTCAAAGTAAAACAAGTTTTACATCGCTGTAAAGAAAAAGGTCTTATTTTAAGTAAAAAGAAAATAAAATTAGCTCAAAATAAAGTTGAATTTTTAGGCATTCAATTCATAAATGGTTATTTAACTTTATAACCAAATATTCTTGAAAATTTGTAGCATTTCCCAATCAATTAAAATGTATTACTGAAGTACAAAGATTTCTTGGATTTCTCAATTATATCTCTGATCAAGGTTTTTTAAAGGAAATAGCTAAAGAAAGAAAGCAATTCAATTAAAATGTAGTGCAAAGAAACATTGGTCTTGGAATGATTCTGATTCTCAGTCTGTTCAAATATTGAAAAATTTTTGTAAACATTTATCTCCATTATATAATTATACGCCACATGATTTATTATGTTTTCAAATTGATACTACTAATGATACATGGGCCAGACGCCGTTTGGCAAAATCCCCCACAAAATCTCCTAAACAGGTACAACAAAGTAATCAACTCCTTTGTAAGGAGCTTACCAGTATCTCTCAATTAAGTAATTCAGTCTTCGTTGAAGAGCCTACCAATATCTCTTAGTTAAGTAATTCACTCTTTGTTGAAGAGCCTACCAGTATCTCTCAATTAAGTAATTCACTCTTTGTTGACGAGCCTACCAGTATCTCTCAACTAAGTAATTTACTCTTCTCTGAAGAGCCTGCCAATATAAATCTTTCAAGTATTCAGCTTCCTCTGAAGCAATTTAAATATAAACTTTGAAAATATATCAATAGTAATTTTAATTATATTGAACTTAAATATGCTGTACATGAAAAAGATAATCTATTATGCAATAATATCTCTCTTTCTAAAAATCTCTCCTTGCTTTTGAATCTCGACTCTCTTCCTATGTAGCCAAGGTTGAGTTGTGCGGAAACATAGAGTCATTATTATACCTTGAAGCAGGTACGAGATTTCTGTTATCTATTCAATAAGCATTAATTATGTCTTTTCCTAGTTTATATTATTTAATGACTCCTACTTCTTTACGCTCAGCATGCATCAATAATTCTAAATTTGTAGTATACATATCTATTTCTTATAATATTATGCAAACTTTATATACGCTCGAAATATCTCTATATTCATTATGTTAAAGTACTTATTCGAAATGAAACTCATGATTCATGGTCTATTTACTGTGTAACTATAAATGCTTTTAACCTATCCAAGATAAAAAAAAAATCTTTCAAGTATTTGATCAATTTACAGATCATTTTCAATTTCACTTCCCAAAATCCACTCTGTTTCGAATGCAACAAATTACTTCACCAAGTATATCATCTAAAAGATTTAGTTCAAGAATACACCTTTATTGAAATCTTTTTCACCAACATGTTAACCTCTAGAACTTCAGCAGATGAACCATTTAGAGCTCAAACATAAAGAAAAGTAGAGCAAGCTAAAACTTCAGCTCATTACTACTGCAAATACCTACAAGAAGCCAAGTGGAATTTACAATATCATCTTAGATCTGAACATACTATTTCTGAAGTAGATCTTGCCATACAACATGCGTTAAGAACATTTCATTATTCTCCTTTGTAAAATGACAAACTCATATCGTCCTATTTGTAATCAATTTAAAAATTATTATAGAAATATCTCTTCTCGAGTTGAATCTTTATACCATTATTTTCTTCAAATCAATATCCAATTACAACAAATAGAACATCATCCTCATCATACACTTTTTCAATTTCTTATAGATCAATTACAAAACATTGATAATATGCTAAATCATATTAGTAATGAAATTAATACTTTGACTCATGATTCAAATACCCATTACTTAACTCATATTTAAATGTTTGCTAGTAAATCTTAAAAAACTAAACTTAAACATTTAAAAAATAATTGAAAATATTAGCCACGAAATTTTTTTTGATTTCAAGTAATTTTACAAATAGATCATTTAAATGAATTTTATATCCTTCCTCAACAACAATATTTTATTGAATAACGAATTACTGTCTTATCATCCCAAATAGAACAAATGACTCTTCGAATTAAACTTTATCATTCACAATTAGAAAATCTTGCAGTATGACTGACACCCAACATCATATTAATAAAGCAATTGATCATTTAGAAGTGTTTGATTACGCCAATAAACAAAATTGTGAATTATTTACTAAAATTACACTTTGGAAAAACCGTTAAGTTCTTGCTATAACTAATAATTGTCTTTATGTTGCTAAATATTTTCAAATAAGAATAACTGAAGGAACTACTATGATTGAAGAATATAACCAAAGTAGTCAAGAAGTACAACGAACATTTCACTCTCATTATATGTCTGATCATCCTACTCCTATGCATGAATGAATTCCTCTCAAGACATCTTAGAAGTAGACAATCTTTAAGTAACTTAAAATACTGGATTTTTTCATCTCGATGCCTCAATCTCCACTGACAAATTAGAAAAGATTACAAAAGCTCAATTAGATCTTAAAGAAGGTCAAGATATTAAAATTCCTTTAAAACTTCAGAACCTTTTAAATGGACATAATCTCATTTATTATGGAAAAATCTTATGTGAAACACCTATACAAATAGAACAATGCCAAGGTAGTTTTCATATCAATCTAATAGATGAAAATCATATTATTAAACAGTTACAGAAAATTAGCAAAGAACACAGACATAAAATCAGATATATTCATCTTTCTACTATACAAATCCTTATTTAATCTACATATCAAGAAGGGATAGACTCTCCAATTAGATTAGCAATTTTAGATGAAAGAATGATAAATCAAAACAATAAAATTATAGCTATTATGAATAGAAATTTCGCTTATAAGAAAATTACCAGGTTGGGTTTTTGTAGATTTTTGCGGAAAGTTTAGCGGAAAGTTTAAGAATATAGTATATAATTGAGTGGAGAATGATTTATGTCATAATGGTGAGTATGTTGATCATAAAAATAATTGATTCACCTAGACAGTTCAAATATTTGATCTTTTAATTTATGGTATTTTGATCTGAGTTTATAATTATTGAATAATAGTTTTATTTTAAAACCAGTAGTCATTTTTGTGTCATAATAAAATTTTTGTCTTTCTAAATATTCGAATTATTGTTCATGTATGATAATTTTTTCTCTTAAAATTTGACATTGATAACAATTATGAATAAAAGTAGAAGTTAATTCAAAAAGATTAATCATTCGCCTAATTGTTGTTTAATTTAGAAGGCTAATTTCTTTAGATTATCAACTTGATGTTTTAGAGGATGTTTGGTGTGGATTTTGTTTTTGGTTTTGGTTTCTTGTTTTTTGAAACAAAGAATTCAAGAAAAATAGCACAGAAATCGAAAAAGACAATACGCTAATATAACATAGAAACTGAGGACAACACACAAAGACCAATACAAATACATAAAAACTATAACTAAAAATTACAACCAACAGCAATACCAAACAACCCCTTAGCTTTTGTACTTATGTTTTTGTGATTAATGTTTGACTAAGATTTTTAAGTGAACTTGGTTTATCTTTTCTTACAGAATAAGAGCGTTGTAATGATTTTATATCTTGGCTTGGTTCTTCTGTTGTAGAATATTCAGAAAATGATTTTTGAGGAAGAGTTAATAGAGTTTGTCTAAACAGATGTTGAATAGAAGGTACTTCTGTAATTTGAGGTATTATATTAATTCCTAATTTGACTATATCTATAAATAACTGATCGACATATATACGGTATGTATTTTTAAATTCAATACCGTGATAAGAATTGGTTAAAGCATAACTAATACTATATGTAATAGAGAATGGATATTGTCCAAGTTTCATAAGATTGGTTTTATAAAATTTATAGGCAATAGTAATAGCCTTAGTTAATTCATGTGATTGTAAGGGAATATTTAATTTAAGGCGCATATTAAATTTAATTTTCTTATAAGTTAAATTTCTATTCATAATAGCTATAATTTAATTGTTTTGATTTGTCATTCTTTCATCTGAAATTACTAATCTAATTGGAGAGTTTATCCCATCTTGATATGTAGATTGAATAAGGATATGTATAGCAGAAAGATGAATATATTTGATTTTATGTTTGTGTTCTTTGCTAATTTTCTATAAATGGTTAATAATATGATTTTCATCTATTAGATTGATATGAAAACTACCTTGACATTGTTCTATTTGTATAGGTGTTTCACATAAGATTTTTCCATAATAAATGAGATTCTATCTATTAAAAAGGTTATGAAGTTTTGAAGGAATTTTAATATCTTGACCGTCTTGGATATCTAATTGAGCTTTTGCAATCTTTTTTAATTTTTCAATGGAGATTAAGGCATCAAGATGAAAAAATCCAGTACTTTCAATTACTTGAAGATTGTCTACTTCTAAGATGTCTTGAGAGGAAGTCATTCTTGCATAGGAGTAGTATGATCAGACATATAATGACAGTGAAATGTTCGTTATACTTCTTGACTACTTTGGTTATATTCTTCAATCATAATAGTTCCTTCAGTTATTCTCATTTGAAAATATTTAGCAGCATAAAGACAATTATGAGTTGTAGCAAGATCTTAACGATTTTTCCAAAATTTCATTTTTGTAATGAGATTGTGTCGAAGATTATTAATACTTTTTAAACGGTTTAAAAAGTTTTTACAATGGAAACAGGTAATTGATTAAGGAGTAGAGGTGGATGATGATGCTGCCATTAATCTGGGGAATTAAGTGATGGTGGAGGCAGATCTGTTGGAGGATCATAAATATGTATAGTTGTTATAGCATTAATCATATATTGGAATAGAAGGATTTCTTTTCGAAATGTATGGGGTTCTTTTAAAGTTTGTTCAAGATCATAAAATTTGTTAATACTGTCTTGTAATTCTTTAATAAATAATTCACAATTTTTCTATAGGTGTAATCAAACACTTCTAAATGATAAATTGTTTTATTAATATGATGTTCGGTGTCATTCATGCTATAAGATTTTCTAATTGTGAATGATAAAGTTTAATTCGAAGAGTCATTTGTTTTATTTGGGATGATAAGACAATAATTCATTGTTGAATAAAATAATGTTGTTGATGAAGGAGATAAAATTCATTTAAATGTTGTGTTTGTAAAATTACTTGAAAAGGAGATATTCATTTTCAATGTTTAAGTTTAGTTTTTAAATATTTACTAGCAAAAATTTAAAGATAAGTTAAGTAATGGGTATTTGAATCATGAGTCAAAGTATTAATTTCATTGCTAATCTGATTTAGCATATTATCAATGTTTTGTAATTGATCTGTAAAAAATAGAAAAAAGTGTATTATGAGGATGATGTTCTATTTTTTGTTATTGGATATTGATCTGAAGAAAATAATGGTATAAAGATTCAACTCGAGAAGAGATATTTCTATAATAATTTTTAAATTGATTACAAATAGGACAATATGAGTTTGTCATTTTATAGCAGAGAATATTGAAATGTTCTTAACGCATGTCGTAAGGCAAGATCTACTTCAGAAATAGTATGTTCAGATCTAAGATGATATTGTAAATTCCACTTGGCTTTTTGTAGGTATTTAAGGTAGTAACAAGTTAAAGTTTTAGTTTGCTCTACTTTTCTTTATGTTTGAGCTCTAAATGGTTCATCTACTGAAGTTCTAGAGGTTAGAATGTTGGTGAAATGGATTTTGTTGAAGTTGTATTCTTGAACTAAATCTTCTAGATGATATACTTGGTGAAGTAATTTATTGCATTCAGAACAGAGAGTCATCATGTGGAGTTTGGGCTGTGAAATTGAAAATGATCTATTAATTGATCAAATACTTAAAAGATTACTTGTTTTTCTATGTTGGATAGGTTAAATGCATTTATAATTATAAGGCAAATAGACCACGAATCATGAGTTTCATTTCGAATAAGTTCTTTAACATAATGAATATAGAGATCTTCAATCATAGAACAAGATATTCCGAGTGTATATAAAGTTTGCATAAAATTATGAGAAATAGATATGCATAATGCACATTTAACATATTTGATGCATGCTGAGCATAAACAAGTAGGAGTCATTAAACAATATAAACTAGGAAAAGACATAATTAATGCTTATTGAATAGATAACAGAAATCTCATACCTACTTTAAGGTATAATAATGACTCTATGTTTCCACATAACACCACCTTGGCTACTTAGGAAGAGAGTCGAGATTTAGAAGCAAGGAGAGATTTTTAGAAAGGGAGATATTATCGAATAAGAGAGTATATCTTTCAGCGGAGGCAAACCTTACATTATATAGGAGGAGAAGGGAATATGAAAGGACAAAACCCACTCCAAACAAAGCAAAACCAAAAATAAAAACAAACAATAAGTATTCCTGACCAGTGTTGAGGAATCTTACTTTACACATAAAAACAAAAAAAAATACTTAAAACTATCCAATGTGCAATTAGCGCTGTCTACTTTTCCATTATTGATTACTTTTCACTATGCTTCGGACTCCATATTTGATAATTGGTTCCATGTCATCTGATGTAGGAGATAGTGGAGGTATACTGTCATCACAAAATTGACACCGGTGTGGCTTGTAGGCTTGGAGATATTGACATATTTATTTATTTATGTTGGTAGATAATGGTGCATAGATACCGTCAAGATTGATTAATGGCTCTTCAAAATTGTTGCTTCATAATTAATGTATGTTCTGGGATAGGAGTTTGGAATGTTGAGATCTTCAAAATGTTTTATCCTCAATAGGTAATCCTATATAATAATCCTTTGATAATTTTTTGAATACTTACAAAGACAAAGATACCTTTGAGATAGTTCATGTTGAAGGTATTGCATAATTGTGGAGTAATGTCTTATGTTGGTGCTTTGTCAAGTGCAGGAACTTGACCATTGCTGATTCCCATTTGGATAAATGCGAATCGGTTAGTAATGCGAATTCCTTGGTCATTAAAAAAGGGGTAATTGCTGAATACTTTAAGAAAAATGTCTCGTTCCTTGGCAAAATGAGATTCATAACCTTTAATGGAAGCATTAAAGGCTGCTAGGAAGTGGCGTAATAGGTCAGTACTTGTGAGGTATATTGTGTCTACTAAGCCGGTTTCAAAAAGGAGATAGGTAGTAAGAGGATCAGCATTAGGTAAGATAATTACTTTGGGATCAAGTTTACCTTGATTTATTAGATAAAATTATTATTGCTTGAGTTCTTTAGTCCAGTTGTTTATTGTGGTAAAACATTCCATGAATACTTCTTCTGTAATTTTGACTACTTCTTGCTCAAATGCTTTAGTAGGAACATAATTGATTCTGTCCGTGTTGACTTTTTTACCAATTGATTTGAGAGTAGAAAAGATACTTGGTTGACTTAAAGTTTCTTTGTAATTGGGTCGAAGAGAAAGAGCTGCTTGATTACTTTTGAAATCATGAAGGGATTTTTCAGCTTTAGGTTTGGTTTTGTAACTTTTGTTAATGATTTTGATGTATCCGATAATAAATTGGGATGCTTGAGCCCATTAGGTATAGATACCTTGGTTTAGGCCAGTAAAGATAACCTAATATTTTTGTGGTTCTTCTTCTGTAATGGTTTTAGTTAAAGAGCCTAGGAGAGAGATATTTAAGTTTATGGGCTTAACAAGAGATAGGTTTTGGAAAGAATGTGTATTTGATGAGGCTGGTGTATTTTGGATTTGGTCTAAAAATTGTGTTTGAAGAATAAAAATGGTTTGTTTGAGTTGGTTTACTTCTTTCTGGATGGCTGATAGGTGTTTTTGGGTTTGTTGGATTTCTTCATGTCTGCGGGCTACTTTAGCTCTGAGCTCTTGGATAGTATTCATAATGGTTTCAATTCTCTGGATAATGTATCTGTAAGAAAATTGTTAGTAGATTTGATATATTTAATTGTATAATTATATTTGTGTAATTCAAGTTGTCATCTAATAAGACGGCCTTGATTATAATTACTTCGAATATTATATCTGGAAAATTCACATAAATATTGAGAATCAATTTGTACTTCAAAATGAGTAGGTAATAAATCAACTTTCCATTTACATAAAGTCTTTAAAAATGCGAGAGTTTCTTTTTCATGTATAGGATATTTAAGTTCAGTAGAATTAAAAATACCATTGATATATTTTCAAAGTTTATATTTAGATTGCTTCGGAGGAAGCTGAATGCTTGAAAGATGTATATTGGTAGGCTCTTTAAAGAAGAGTGAATTACTTAGTTGAGAGATACCGGTAGGCTTGTCAACGAAGAGTAAATTACTTAATTGAGAGATACTGGTAGACTCTTCAACGAAGAGTGAATTACTTAATTGAGAGATATTGGTAGGCTCTTCAACGAAGAGTGAATTACTTAATTGAGAGATACTGGTAGGCTCCTTACAAAGGAGTTGATTACTTTGTTGTACCTGTTTAGAAGATTTTATGGGGGATTTTGCCAAAAGGCATCAGGCCCATGTATCACTACTAGCATCAATTTGAACATATAATAAATCATGTGGCGTATAATTATATAATGGAGATAAATGTTTATAAAGATTTTTCAATTTTTGAACAGACTGAGAATCAGAATCATTCTAAGACTAGTGTTTCTTTGTACTACATTTTAATTGTAATTGCTTTCTTTCTTTAGCTAATTTCTTAAAAAAAAAAACCTTGATCAGAGATATATTGAGTAATCTAAGAAATCTTTGTACTTCAGTAATAGATTTTAATTGATTGGGAAAATGCTGCAACTTTTCAAGAATATTTGGTTGTAAAGTTAAATAACCATTTATAAATTGAATGCCTAAAAATTCAACATTATTTTTAGCTAAATTTATTTTCTTTTTACTTAAAATAAGACCTTTTTCTTTAAAGCATTGTAAAACTTGTTTTACTTTGGATTAATGATCTATTTTATCTTTATTTGAAAAGATAATAATGTCAGTAAATTTATATTGAGAGAATTTTCTAGGTCTTGATCTGTATATGAATGCATGATGCTTAGGTTGCAGTTTACTAAATGCATTCTAAACATTCCTAGGAGTGTATTCGTCTTCTAAGTTCTTTGCCTTCATAAAACAGTCTTACTAGTAGATGCCCCATTTTCATTACTATATCCTAAACTATGTTTATCATTTCTAAACTTTTGAACACTCAATAAAGTATCTAGTTTCCTTTTCCCTTGTTAAATTTTTCAAGTGATTTCTTGAAGGATTCAATTTCTTTCTTTAGGGACCTATTTTCATTTGCAAGCTCATTATTGTCTTTATTAATCAAGGTCATATCTTTTTTAAGTTCATTATTTTCTAAAGCTTTCTTAGACTTGTCATGCAACTCCTTGTTCTTTTTAGTTAATTTTTCTATGTGTTCTAACACTTCTTTATGATTATAATCACATTCATCTTTATTAAGTGGAGAATATACCTCATTGTGCGCCATAAAACATATGTTGGCTACTTCTTTGTCTTCGAAATCTCTAGATTCGAACCAAGAGACTTTTAATGCTTTCTTTTTCTTGAATTCCTTTTCTTTCTTCCACACCTTCTTTTCCTTCTTCTCGTCTTTTCTTTCTTCTTCTTATAGGTGGGGGCATTATAATCTCAAATATCCTTTTTCACCACACTCAAAACATGTTGTGTTAGATAACTTAATTTTTGAAAAAGATGTACCTCTTCGACATTTTGAGGCATTTCACATGAACTTCTTTAGCCTTCTTATAATGAATGTGAGCTCCTAGTTTTCACTTCTAAGCAATGATTCTTCATTGTCACTTTTCTCCTTTTGTTCACTTTGAACGTCACATTTTTATTCCTTGGTGTCTCTTGTTCTTTTTAGATGTTTTTCTTCCTCATCTTGTATGTTAAAAGTGAACCAATGAGCTCATCGGGAGGAAGTGTGTTGAAATTCTTAGCTTTTTATATCACTGTCATCTTTATTTCCCATGTCTTTGGTAGGGCATTAAAATTTTCCTACATAGCTCAACACTAGAGTAGGTCTTATCTAGACCTTTTAGCGCACTTATAATATTATTAAAACGAGCATACATTGAAGAAATAGTCTCATCATGCATCATACAAAAATGTTCATAATCATGAGTAAGCATACCTATTTTGATCCCCTTGACTTGATTAGTACCTTCATGAGTAATTTCAAGAGTATTTCATATATCATATGTAGTTTCACATATTGTAATCCTATTGTATTTCTCTATGCTTAAAGTATAATACAAAATATGCATAATCTTAGTATTCAAAATATTGACTTCTTTTAATCTAGGTTCCACTCATTCTCTTTCTTTAAGACTATTTTCATTTCCTATGAGTTTGGTAGGCATTGTAAATGGTTAAGTTACCATTGTCCATAAATCAATGTTTTCCCCATCAAGTAACATCTTATCCTATTCTTCTAATACATCTAATTCTTACCTTCCAAAAAAGGGGTTTTATATGGATTATGCCCATCTAAGATATATGATGAACCTAGAGAATTCATGAAATGTTTCATTTGATCTTTTCTCACAAATTCGTTGGAATTTACACTTAAATTGAGACCTATGCTCTGACCAATTATTAGCCCTAAATGACATTTAAGAGGGGGTGAATTAGGTTCTAAGAATTGTTAAGGGAAAAACACAAACACAAGAATATGATAACAATAAATTTAATTATTTATGGAAGCTAAATAAATAAATATGTAACAGATAGATGAAATGAATTTGTACTTATTGAAAATAAAAATAAGTAATACAAAAGATAAATTTGATAATAACTTGCAAACTCCTTTTAGGCTCAAGTATAACCCACTTTTCTTTTTCAAGGCTCAAGAATAATCTTATGACAAATTCTTTTTGTAAACTCAAGAATAACCTCAAAATACTTCTTTTTGAAAGATTAAGAATAACCTTACAAAGACAAAGTAACTACTCACTTGTAGAGAGAACTTAAGTCCCACAAAACTTGATAAACAAAACACTCTTAAAAACATATACACTTCAATATCAGACCTATGTTCAGACTTCTTTTGGACTCGTTCTTCTTTCTTTGCTTAATCAACCTTGTATACTAGTTAATGTGGATTAGGGAGTCATTGCAAGGTTCATCTCCTCATTTACTCATTTATCCATTGGGTAAATATTATGACCGTTGTGTAATAAGACCGTTGCCAATAATTCGCATGTGTAATCTTCTTTATTCGGTTGACCGATAGGCAACTTTTGTTAGACAGATCTTCAAATTTTGTTCACTCAATTAATCGATAGCCATCGTTCGATCAGCTGGTCTTCATTCAATTGACCAGTCTTTATTTGGTCAGTTAATCTCCTTTAAACGTTTATTCAATTAACCAATAGCCAGTGTTCGGTCGAGCAATCTTCCTTTAGTCAGTCGATGCTCCCTTCATCGTTGGTGTTTGGTTGACCGATCTGTATTCAGTTGACCAATCCTTTAAAAATCAACGTTTTCTTGCTCAAATGCTCTACTCAACCTATCCTGATACATACTTAAATAAAAATATCAATAAAACTTTTGTTTTTTCATCATTAAAATAAGGTGGAACCTCCTTTGGTTCAACGCTCATCATCAGTATCATTAAAGCAAAGTGAGTAAGGGTTAAAAATAGGAGCTACAATCTCCTTTAAAGTGCACTGATAATGAGCAATCACTTCTTTAAGTCCTCAAAGCTTGAAAGATTTGTGAAACGTAAATATATATAAAATAAGGTGATCAAGGTCAATAAAAATTAAAAAAACAATATAAGAAATAATTAAACACTCAAGTATTGTATAAAAGAAAATAAAAATTGAAATAAACTATAGTTTTAATTAAACTAAAATAAATAAAAATTATATCTAAGGGAATTAATGCAAGTGAACAATAACACAAAATAATAAGAAATAGATAACATGAACAAAAAGTTGAGTAGAAGATATTTTTGGGATTTATGAATTAATATTAATCATTAAAAACATGTAGATTATGTTCTATCTAAAATGCTAGCTTACTAATAGGTTGTCACTAATTTTCAAATAATAAACCTAACTAAACCTTACTATGTAGTAGGGTGAGCTAGGGTCGGATCCAGGATGAATTCAAGCTATTTCTATTGTTGTGGAAAAAGAAAATAAAAGGAAAAGAAACTCACAAATTTTTTAGAAATTAAAACAAATAAAGAAGACACTTGAAAAAATCACAAAAAGAAACAAAAATACATAAAAGAAATAAACGAATAACAATAAAAGAGAACTGGGTAAAAGATATTTACAGGATTTAGGACTTATAATTAAACATCAAAATATATAGATTGTGATTGATCTAAGATGCAAACCTATGGATCCAAGCAAGCTCTTGAATCTTAAGTTGCTCTTAGATTAGATAAATTCACCAAGCTTTGAAAATATCCCTAATTATGTAACAACCTAGAACAAGCTCTCTATATTTAATGGCGAAGTAGCTTTAAGTGCTAAGGAATGACTAGTCTAAGCCACAATTTTGTAAGATCGGATTGTGTAACTTAGAAAATTAGAATCTTACACTAATTGGCTAAGTTTATCTACAAAACCAATTAACTTATTGCTACTTATAGATTTAGCTAATAATAATTACATATTAACCTGAATTCCATTTCAATCTTGATCTAAATTACAATGTCCAAAGTAGATTAAGTTAGTTCTCATAATTATTCATCCTTACTCCTTTTATTACCTCCTTACCCAAAGGAAAACTAAGTTAACATATTGAAAAGAACAATAACAAAAATTAAAAAAGTAGTAAACATAACAAAACAACAAGAATAAAGGTTGCAAAATAAATAAATAAGCATTAAACTAATAATAATCTCACATTCAACACGTGAATAAACAAAACCCAAATGAAAAACACACTGAAAATCAAATAGAAATAACAAACAACAACTAAACTCAACCTAATCAACATTTTGCACCAAACTAATGAAAACTAGGAACAAAATAGGATAGGAGAGGAAATACATGAAAATAAACATAAAAACCTATGAAAATGGTAAGAAAATAAAATGGAAACTAAAAGGAAATCAACGGGGTTGCTAATGAACGAAGTTGTTTACCCATCTCTAAGTTCTTTCATTTCTTTTTATATGCCTCCTATTAGGTTAAAACAACAAAAGACATTTCAATAATTTTTTTTGTACTAGTAGCATATTCGATCGACCGATTAATACTTCTGGTCGACTGAATATAAATCATTCGGTCAAATAACTAGGGGGAATTAATAAATCGAAATAGAAGGCATCGGTCATTCAACATGAGCCATACGGTCAACCAATTTTCTAATTTCTAATACTTCATTAATAAGTGTGTTTTTGTGCTATGTTTATAAGTTGTTTTTAGGCATTTGAAGCGTTATCTGTGTGTTTTAATCTTAGTTAGTATGAAAATTTACATCCTTTTATTATCTTTTAGGTGTTTTTTTATGTTTGAGGAAAAGATATGAACTATTTGAGGAATGGGTTTATGCACTTTGATATTTGGATGTGCAGATAACAAATGAGACCTAAAACCAATACCTATTTTCATACTGCAATTTTGATGATGCATTAGGCACCTTTAGAGATCTTAGATTGCAATGCAATTTTACAAAGAGCTATAAAATCATGTGAGGAGCCTACATATCAAATTTAAGGACAAAAGGGGGTCTGTAGATGAAGATATAGTGAAAATACCAAGCAAAGGTTAAAGTTGAAAAAAGCTGATTTGGCAGGGTGATGTGGCAAAAACGTGTAGAGACGTGTTTTATGAATTTTTAGGACTAAGAAGTCAGGAGAATTAACCTAGCAGCCACATTCTGTCCTAGGAGAGATCCAAGACAGAAAATAAGGTTTTTTGAAGAGGAAAAATGCTAAGAAACATAAGAACAAGGAGGACAATCAAGATTCAACAAGTGTTGTCCAGATTTTCCAGCAAAGGGGGGTTCCTCATCTTCATTATTTTATTTCTGTTTTACTTTCCTTTGATTCTTAATCTTAACTCTTTGTTTGAGCATGATTATGGATTTATAAATCTATTTTAGGGGTTTTTCTTGAATTTTTTTGACTTTTATTATATTTATTTAATGCATAGTTGTTTGTGTTAATTGTTAAGCGTATAATCACTTTGAATCGAGATATTGTTTTGATTTATTTGAGTTAGGGTGCACAACAAGAGTTGGTAACTTAACGGACCTACAATTAACAGATTAATAAGTGGTTAAAGAGAGATCTTAACTATTTTATTAATTACCTATAGGATTACTTCACATCTAATCAAGTATTTAGGAAATATTTTGTAGAATGAGAAATTGCAAGATTGATTCTATCTTACTTCAATTAGGGACAATTAATTACACCTTGAGAGAGAGTAATAAAACTTTAAAAAATCTTGAGTCAAACACAATTAAATCAATAAGATAAAGGAAGATGAATAAGGATAGAATAACCCTTAAATCTTTACTATTGAGTATCTTTTTTATTTTATTTTTTCTACGATTAATTTCATTCAAATTTCGTTAGTTTAAGTTTAATTTTTAGTTTTTATAATCTTATTTTACCTTAAATAAAGTGAAGTTCAGATCGTTAGGTATTTAAATTCAATCTTCGTGGAATCGATATCAATTATACTACAAATTATAACCTATATACTTGTAATGTAATTAAAACTAACTAACATAAATAACACCAGGCATATTCAAAAAAGGAGATGAGGATTTTGGAATGTTCCAAATAATGGGTAAAGTTATTAATTCCCTTTTGTCCTTTAAAATGGTGATCAAATTGTGGCCATACAATATCAGTTTAGGTTTTTAGGTAAATAGGTGCATTCGGATTTGGTTAGTTTAGATTTTTAATAAATAGGTGAATTATACACGTAAATATAATATGTGTGCATATTTGATCAGATATTATATTTTATTAATTTTATCAGTAAAAAATAATAAATTTAATATTTTAATTTTAATTTAACGGATTTTAAAAAGAATGGTTATTAAGGTTGTTTGATATTATTGTAGGTTGTGATTTTTAATTGTAATTTTAATATATTTGTATTGATGTTTACGTTTTATCTTCAATTTTTTTGCTGTATTAATTTATTATTTTTTTTCGATTTTTGTGTTAAAAATTAAAACTTAAAACACTAATTATGCCAAACAAACCCTAGATTGAAAATTTTAAAAGTTAAGTCCCAAACTTAAAAAAAAACAAAAAAAGGAAGCCGTCAGCAGCAACGAGTATGCTATCCTCATCTACAGTTTTTACGTTAAAGTACTATAAAAGCCAGTTTCAACCGTGCCAAACGACCATTACAGACCGTAATGGTGTTATGGTATCACCCTCCTGCGAATGATCCCTGAAACATATTTATTCAATGTAAAAAAATAAAAAGAAAAAACCAAAGCTCAGTTTGTTACTGATTATTATATGATTTAAAATCTCCCGACAGAAACCTTAAGAATGGAGGTTTTCACAGCAGACCACCAGCATGGACCTGAAGAAGTGCTAGTAAATGGGAAAGGGTTCGTTATCCAGTGGGGGCAGGCGCCGGTCGAAGAAGATGCCGGAGCCAGTGAGAGTATCACCACTGCCGCCGTTGACAGTATCACCACCTACGGAGGAGAAGAAGAAGAAAAAGATGAAGGCAACGGGTGCAAGGCTGTGGATGAGGTTGGATCGGTATGGGAATTCAGAAGCTGTGGAATGTGATAAGGTCACCATCAGTAAGCGTGTCGCTATTCCTGCTAGGGATTTCAGAATTCTTGGCCCTCTTTTCTCTCAATCCTCTCATATTCTTGGTAAAATTTTGTTCTTAATTACAAAACTTCGTGTCACTATAAACTTGGGTTATGCATGAGTCCACTCTTCTTCGCTAAGTGTCGAATAATCTGAAGTTTTTTTATGAAGGCGTATAAATTTTTGGTGAAAAAACTTGTAGATAGACATGAATAGAATCATACTTGCTTGTCTCAACTAAAATAGAGACAAATTGTTATTCTACACTCCACCAATCTCCTAATAATGGAGAATTGAAAGCTGAAAATAATGGCTTTTTGCTCTCTCCTAGAATTTGTTACTGAAAACCCATCTAGGATTTTCTGTTTTCCACTGAACTCTTAGCTCCTCTTTCTTTTTGTTTGGATCCTATAGACTAGACTAATATGATAGGAAAATAGTATATGATGTGTTAAGTTTATTGGGATAGCTCAAAATGTCTGTCTTCTGTCTGATAATTGTCTTATTCAGTTTCCTGGGCTCTTATGTTGAGGATTATGTTGAAGGTTCAGAGCTTGGGTTTGATTCAGTTTATCTGCAGCCAGGGAGAAAGCCATGGTTGTCAATTTGGAGTTTGTAAGGGCCGTAGTTACAGCTGAAGAAGTTCTGATTTTGGATCCTCTTCACCACGAGGTTCGTCCATTTGTGGATCAGCTTAGGCAACAAATTTCTCATGACAGATCAACCACGATCCAAGATGTGAGCCATTCTGACCAAGGAAACGAAAATCTTACAACTGTGGGGCACTGGCTACACGATCCTGAAGCTGCAGAAGGATTGGAACCTGAGCTTCCCTTTGAGTTTCAGGTTCTGGAAATAGCATTAGAAGTTATCTGCACATATCTGGACTCCAGTGTGGAACATCTAGAAGGAGAAGCTTATCCTTTACTGGATGAACTTACCAGGAATTTGAGCACAAAAAATCTTGAATGTGTGCGGAGTTTGAAAAGCAACCTTGCTCGTTTGCTTGCACGTGTAGAAAAGG
>JAOXYD010000008.1:19814489-19827228 GCA_028565735.1 Pinacopodium congolense | reverse complement strand
AATCTTTAGACTTGAGATTACCAAAGTTATCTCATCTAAGAATTACTATGTTTTAATGCTACTTATGGTCTACTTTATAAAGTGGATCAGTCGGTAGTACTTGAATGTAGTATGAACTATAAGGAGATAATTTTGTGAATCGATCATCACCCTTAAGTAATTAAGAAGAATGTTTTATTATTTTTTATTAGTGATAATTTGGGAATTCTTTGACTATAGTGAATTGAAATTTGAAAAGAAGTTTTCAAATATCAATTATAAATTATTTACTAATTAATAAGAATGAATATGATTGGATTAAATAGAGTAGACACTAATTTCATGCTCTATTCCAATTGAAATATTGTATGATGAAAGGATCAAAGTATATATTATAACCATGCATAGATAAGTTCGTCAATTCACTTTGATATTCATAATATTTGGGTGATCATGATATGTTACTAAACGTCAATTCTTGATCTATGATAATAAATTGTTTAATTAAAGAATTAAAGATGAATTAAAATAAGTTTTAATTTATCTAATTCTAATTATGAATTATAATTATAATTTATGATTATTGCCAACATATTAGGAACCTAATAAGTCACACATATAAGTTTATTGGAAGAGAATAAAATTTAATTAAGTTGGACTTAATTGTAAAGTTTAAGAACCTTTATGATCAAATATGAGATATTTAATTTAATTAAAAATGAAATTATAATTATAATTAGAGTTAGACTTTAATTATGATTTATATTTGGTTTTTTAATATAAGAAAAAATATGATTTTTTCACTATAAAAGGAGACAACCATAGGGTTACTAGTACGACTTTGCCACCTCTCAAATGGTTTTTGAGTTTTCTTTCAATAGCCTATGGATACCGTTAGAGGCCGGGTACGTAAATGACTATGGTTAGGATATGAGAAAAATTCGCTACGACAACAAATCCTTTATTCAGGTTTGTCAGTAATTTTATTTTATTTCAAGTTAAATTTTATTAACTTGATCCTGTGAAAGAATTCTTTAATTTTTCCACTGCGATATTGATTTGATCGATATAAGCTTCCCAATAGTCAAGGTAAATCAAGTAATGCTAATAACAATAAGCTGAAACGATCAAATGAGAAAGGGTTCTAAAAATTAGTTTTGTAGGTGTCTTGTATAACTTTCTTGTATGATATATGTGCAATTTCATCTTGTTGTTGTGTATTGGTTTGCCACCCTATATTTCCCAATGCTACTATCTTGTATGAATTTTTAAATTGCATATTGAAGTGGGTATTGATTATGATGTATAGGTGTTTTGTACCCTACACTGCGTTATGTACTCATTGTCTTCTCATGGAAACTTTTGTAATGTACATTTACAATTTTCATTATAATTCTCTCCTTTTATGTCAATAATGGAAGTTCAGAACTCGTTGACTGGGTGAGATTTTAAACTATCTTGGTTAATGAAATTGTTTCTTGGTGCATATAGTGAAGAGTCTTCATGTATGTGGGAATTAAAGGTGTAATATTTAGTGTTGGGATGAAGACAACCATGTACTATTCATACCCTATATGTTTCAACTAAAAAAATAAGAAGAAAATTCAACCTAGAATTAAGAGGAATTCGATGGCAGATGGAAATGGGAGAGCAAGAAACCTCATAGGCATTAGTATTAGCTATTTCACTGTCATATAGAGTAATAGAAGAAAATGGAAATCTCATAACAACAATAGCAACTGTCGCAAGGATGAGTGGCTGGAACTAATAGAATCTGAAAGTGAGTATGGAAATTGTATATTCAAACTCTAATACTTAAATTCATCCTTAATACAAGATTAACCAAATTTCAGCTTTATGTAGTTAATTAATTGTTACTCCTTCAGCATATGCCAAACCCAAATAAACTATACTTATACAACAAAACATGATAGCACTCTCAATATGCATCAAGTATTTTCCAAGTGGTTTTTTAATTGGTCTTTATTCAGCAACTCAATCTCCTTCTTGAGCAAGTCATTTTGAGCTTTAGTCTTCTTACGCTTCTTAAAGAGTTGGTTAACCGAGAGTTCTTTCTTCTTCACTCTTTATTTCAATAAATTAGTTTATTTATAATGAGTGAGATAATTTTTTCCTTACCTCGAAGCTCTACCTTCATGCCTTCGATGTGATCAAATAGTAACCATACTACATCTTTCTATCTTCCATCGGGTTTTCGTTCAGCCCATTCAAAGAACTTACAATCATGTTCTTTTCAATACTCGCGTCTATGAAATCTCCTGCTAGGATGTTTAGCCATTCATGATCTATCCACGTGCGTGCTACTTATGATAGCAAAATTTCAGTCGCAATTCCTCATTCACACTGTCAAATACGGTGTTTCAATTATTTCCATCTTAATTTCAGAGACTGACAGTAAAAACATACAAAGAAGAAGAGAAGAAGTCAAAAACATGTTGGGGAAAATTTGGGGAGAAACAAATATACTTAAGAGGTATGCAAATCATTTCCAATATAAATTAGTAAGATTTTAATGAAAAAACAGTTAATTAGAACAGCATGTTAGTAACATTAAAGGAAGTTAGTAACATCATAATTTTAAGATATTGTACATGGACTCCCAAAAGTAATAGTATTTAATACTAACAAAATGAAATTTAAGATATTTTTGTAAGACCCATAAATTTCATGATATTTTATATAATTTACCCAGGTAGCTCATACTAAGAAGAGTATTGTCACTCAATTGTGATAAAGATAATCTTCTCCTTTGGTATTGGCCTTTAAAAAAATACATTAATATAGATCAATTTTGCTGCAAATTCAACAATTTGAGGTCTTAAGAGTTTACCGTAAACTACAATCAATTCACTAAGAACAACTATAATAAATACTTGCCTATTCATTCGTCGGCTTTTAGCAGGTCACACCCTTTGTTTATGCAATAATTATTGTTGAAATGCTTTCGCCAACTTGACTGGAACAAAAAGTTGTAAAAGTTATCGATGTAGAAACTAACATATTATAATTATTGCGTAATCATTTAATTAATAAATATCTAAATAAATGAAAAGACTGAAAATGTTTTAAAATAATTTTAAATTTTAATATTTCTATCTAAATTTACATCAAATCTTAACATTTCAAAATATTAAAATTAGCTCTTAGTATTTTAAAAATATTCAAATAAAACCTTAAAAAACTCTAAAATTGAATATTTTCAAAATCATTGTAATTTAATTTAAACATTTTTACAATATTAAAATATAATCTAAACGTTTTGAAAAGTGAAAATATAACTTAAATTTAGATATAAATACTAAAATTAAAATTAAAATTAAAAGTTTTTAGTAGCATAGTAACAATTATTTTTCCGTTGTTGTAGAGAGATGAATTAAGCCTCGAGAAAAATCCCATAAATTCTTAAAACAATTTCATTTAGCCATCAAATCAAATTGGCATGGATCATAACCTTCTTCTAATTATAATGATTCTTGAAGGAATCTGTAACCAAAATATTAAAATCTGTCCATTTCCAAATTAAAGGAATTTGTGGTTCTATCCCTGTTTCACAAAAACATATTTATTCCGACGATGACTAGAAAACGCTGTTTTTAGAAGCCTCAGTTTCTTTAGAATTTGTAAACCATTTGCTCGGTATATCCAAGTTCCTTGAGTACGCCTGTAAGCTGCAATGAGTAAAGAACCGGTAAATCCGATAAAAGAAAATTTTAACTTTCCGCAACAAGTCTGGCACGGTAATAGAAGTTACCTCTCCCTGTGAGTAATCCTTGGCCTTCTCACCAGATATGTGTCTCATCATCCCTGGAGGGCCACACACCTACATTACAAGAAATAGAAAATAAATAACAACGCAAATTAACTAAAGCAGTATGCCTCACAGAACAATAGGACTCAGTATCTGTAACCATTATCTTCATTACCAAGGTTTATGCCAGCCATTTGAGCCATTTCAGTGTATTAATTTTTAAATCAAGCACAAAATATACATATAGAATAAGCAACTTCAATAATCTCAATCATTCTGCAAAACAGATTGACCACACGTAAAAATAATGATTATCTATTAGTTGGTTGATGTGGGTTGGAATACGTTGCTCAGAAACTGCATAGTTTAGCTAATAGAATTGGATACGGATCAAAAGGTAAACTGGGATAAGAGTAAAGACAGCAGAATAAGACCATTCAAACAAAGCAATGAATGTAATATAAATTGAAATGTTCAGATTTAGAACAAGAAAATCATTATATCTACCGGTGCTTAAGAGTGAAATGATATAGAAGATTCCCATCTGGTGGATGATGACCAAAACTGAAGCTAATAGAATTCACTTGATCGAAGAGAGATCAGTAAAGAGGAATAAATAATGCAAAAGAAATTATAGAAAAGGAAGCTCTTACATTTTCCACTTTACAACCAATGAAAAACATTTCAGATTGTTCAATTTTAAAGCTCTGGCATAATGCAACTGTTGTAATGGCCTCCAACGAAATTATAAATTTAGTAGACAATAAAGTTTTATCAGAAATGGAGGGAGGATACAGATGAACATGCTACAAGAGGACACTTACAAGGATAAGTATATCGTCACTAGGACCAGGTAAGCCTTTCAGGGCCATATCCTTGGACACATAACCTTTACCTCCTTTCCAGTTCTTTGATGAATTGTCTACTGTGTAGAATATCTGCATATTTTACATGTAAAAGAATTAATCAGTTACCATTTGCAAAATATTATTTTATCTAATACACAAAGTTTTGTTGGTTAAAAGAACTTCGACCTTGAAATTTGGGTGGCAAGCAGCAAGAAAATCAAGCTTCTGTTTAAGAAGTATATCGTCAGGGGAGATATTTGCATAAATCAATGATACCTGTTGAGATAAAAAGGCCATCATCAGTAAACTTGTTAAAAATAGTATAGGGCCAAAACATGTACGTTTAAGAACAGTTATGATACAAAACAAAATTGTGAAAATTGGAACTACCTATCAGTATTTGACTCCATTAAGTTTTATGAACACAATCATAATATGATGAAAAACTTCTCTCACAGTCGAATCAGTGATAAAATATATTATCATTAATATAAAAATTACCTGAGTGTTGTCATCGGGATTTTTCAGAATAGCTTCAATAACTTGAAGCATTGGAGTAATGCCTGTACCACCTGCAATCTGAATGAACAATTCAGCCACATAAAAATGTGGGTAGACATTAATCAACTATGTAACTTCATTCATAACATTATATCAGATAGATTAAAAAAAAGAAAAAAAAAAGTATATGTTTCAAGTTTCAATAAAAATAGAAAGGCAAATAAGCGAAAAATAACAGATAAATATCAGAACAAATGCAATAGAGAAATTAAGCAGAGGACTGGATCACTGTCGAGACAAGTCGCTCAAAAGAAGAAAGCTGCTAGTAAAATAGAAAATAGAGTGGACGGCTTCTTTGACCCTTCTACTTCCATGATTAAAAACCAATATATTGTTCTAAATAACCAGTTTTACCATTCCTATGTGTTTTTTCATATTGGGAGAGTATTTGAGCTTCTCAATAGGCCTGCAACAGACAAAGAATTTGGTGAAAAGGACATAAATTCAGTAAAAGCTACACCGACTCATGTTGTGCACAATTACCCTTTCACTTCAACAGAGTCACCAGGTTTTAAGCTGGCAAAATGCTGACTCATTTTTCCATCGGGATAAACCTGCAATTTTGAGAAATGGGGAAAGCAAATTCATATGATTGACCAATATCACTTTTTAGTCTTCTCTTTATTTCCAAAACCTCTTGTTAAGAAGCTAGAATTCTAGTTTCCTGTAGACATTAGACTCTTCGACAAATTGTTTGATTTATCTTTTAGCAGCAGCAACTTCTTAGTCCAGCTTGTCTTGCAACATCTTTAACCCACAAACGAAACATGGAAAACGTCAAAAGATCCAACAAAAGCATACCTTAATTAACAAATCAAAATATCCCTTAACATCGGGGTCTGATATTGGAGTATACCTGGAAATACAGTTCAAAATTAAATTCCAATCATTTACTAGTAACCAATTATAGCAGTTGAAAGATAACAACAAGCTTTGCATCCTTTACAGAACATTTCTCACAAAAGGGCCTAAAAGAAATAAGAAATAAGAAATAAGAAATTTCAACCTTCAGAACATGCTATCAATGATCTCACACAAGTTATATGACAATTTTACAGATTTTAATCCTTTATATGATTATGAATAGTCACTTCAGAAGAAGATATATCAGAGGCATCATATGAAGCCCAATAATCGAATAACAAAGACAAAATCAAGCAGACTAATAAAATACACATCATACAGAGGGCTTACGGGCGTATAACGTATTTTGTATTTCCTTCAGCATCCTGTCCTAATGGAGCCCTGCAGTCACAATGTGTGAAACAATCAATTTCCCAATAAACTATATTCCAAGTCAATTTAGAATTACTTTTCAATATGCATGGATAGCGAAGTTTATTTGGTAACAAAGAAACAAGTATACCTTGTTAATATGCAGGAAGCAACATCTAAACCCAATTTGGAACTTGGATCAAATGAGAACCTACCATTCAAAAGGAAAGCAACTCAAATGATTGGTCATTCATGGTGAACTATCTGAATTACCAAATAATGTGGCAATTAGATTTGCAACAGGTAAACAAGTTAATCCATCTGCTATTCAAACGTACTTTTTTAGCAATTAAGTTCGATTTTTAATGCACCAAAATCACAATGTAAATGAACAAGATAAATTACAAACTTATATTTTGCACTTTTGCCCAAAAAAAAAAAAAAAAGAAGTGATTTTCATGAACACTTTGTACATTGATCTTATTGAAGATAGGACTATTAAACACAAGCATCATGAAAATTTTGGGCTGATAAAGAATTATGCAAAAATTGTACACTCGTTCAATTTACATAGTAAAACAGCACATTTTCTCAAGCACCATACAGAATGTGAAATCAGGAAATAAAGTATGAGCTAAGAATGCATTTATAACCAATGTTGATCATGTCAGGCACAAAAATGTAGTGCATGATATATGCCTTCTTGAATGCACTTAATTGCTAACAAGCATTCAACAACATGGGAAGGGAAAAGGAAAATAATGTCATGAATATATTATTTTCAAAACATTCTGTGGGGAAAAAAAAAATATATATATATATATATACACACACACACAAAGATAGATAGATAGATAGAACACTCCTGTGAATTCTTTGCACCTGAGACAGGAAGTAAAGCTGTTCATATAAAGTAGGAAAGCTGCATATTGCAGAAGGATAAGAAGAGAATAGAGTCCACTTCCTCCACAAATCAATTTCATCACAACATTTGTGTAATCTAACTGAATGGTATCAACTCATAAATTTGACATTTTAACAAATAGTTAAGCAATCATTGCCAAACAATATAACATTGGAGATATTCATAACTGGGGAATGATTTCTTTCATATTAATGTTTTGGTATCATCTCCTTCCAAATCAATTACAGCAAGAAGAAATACCTGAACAAATGAGTATTATGGCTAACTCTTGCAGTGTCTTGCAGTTTAAATTCAATCCATTTGTTTGGATTAAGGGCTGAAATGAAAATAGATTGTCAATATGACTTCTCATTCCAAAACGGAAAAATTGAAAACTGAAGCACAGTTAGAACTGAACAAAAATTTTTAACTTGATCAATATGACTTCTCATTTCAAAACGGAAAAATTGAAAACAGAAGCACATTTAGAACTGAACAAAAATTTTTAACTTAATTGGCTTCAACAAGAATTTTCCTCTTCTTTTATAAGGGCCAATAAAATAATGCACTTCATGTTTAATCACTTACCCCTGTTTGGAACAAATGAATTCCAAATCACTTATGGACTCCCTTCAGTCTCCTAAATTGATTTCCCAAAAGACTCTCAAATGGTTTACAGAAGAAGGAAGGAAGTGTTGGGGGGACTCACCAATTTTTGGACCAGCCTCTTCCTTGAACTCATCTAAATGAGCCTGTTATTGAGTTTGAAGGAAACATTAGCTAACACGCACTAAAATACCAAAGCTCACCAAACTTAAGACTGTAAATTTATCTGCAAATATCCTGGTTCTTAAATCAGTATCAAGCGAGCCCGCTGGTTACACGAAATTCCATTCATCATCTAAAAATATAACCTTTTCAGTTCATTATAATATTGTCCAATAACCTCACAAAACCATCTAGCAAGGGAAACATTGCACCAACAATTCCCGATTATTTGAGTCACATTTTAGCTGAGAAAAGAGCAAAAACGTTTTAATTTCTTTGGAGGGGACAAAAACCTCCATTTCTTTGGAAAAAGGTGGGCATTTCGGAAACGCTTGCCAATATTCAGGCTTTTTATGACCGTCTAAACCCAAACAGATATTTGTTTATGTGGACTCGTCTTAAGCATGAACAGCACCAGAATGCAAAAGTAACAGTTCTCAACACCAAGTGCAAATTATTAAAATCCTAAACACATAAGAATCGTCTCAATTACCGAAATGGGAATAACTAAGATAAAAGGCTGACTAGATAAACAATAGATTTGAAACGAAACACATCAAAATCGTGAGAATTACGAAATTGGGCGAAGAAAAGTAGCACAAATAGGCGATTCCACCAGAAGCTGCAGCAATTGCCCCAAAGGGAAGGCCAAAGCCAGACAAACTGGATCTTTGGAGGCCTCCGAAAGTAATCGGAGTGGCTTTAGACAGCTTCCTAAAGAAAGAAGAGGCCATTTTCAGCGAATAACGACAGTAACTTCGTAGTAGGACTAGACTAGATCGATAGCGTGGCTTAGAGTTTACTGCTTCTTTACTACCTAGTAGCGATAGGGGGTATAACTGCTCCCAAATATTCTGACATATTATGCCATTAAATTTTAGATTAACAATAATATACAGAAAAGTGATTACATTTTTGAAAATTTTTAAATGGAGGGATGAATTTTAAATTTTTTTTAATTAAATAATTAAATCCTATCGTATAAAAATAATAAGTGATTAATATACTAATATTTTATTAGAAATTATTATTCTAAGTTTAGTTAAAATAGAATAATTTTTAATTATAAATAATTGTACAATTTTATTTTAAAAATCATATTTTCAATATAATAATTTTTAATTATTCAAAAATATTTTTTCATTAAATATTTTCAATTATAAATAATTTAATCATAGAACTTGCTATAATTCAATCTTAAAATATATTCAAATAATTTCAATATAACTCAATAGTTATTCATAATTGAAAATATTCTATTGTAAAACATTTTAATAATTAATAATTTTTTTCAATCCTTATTGCTTATTTAGTGAGGATGCTTACTTAGTGAAGATGAACGCACTGATAGTATAATGAATGATATTTTTGATGTGATTGAACGTAAAGATATATTTTCTATAAAAGAATAATCAAATGTATTAAATGAAATCAAGCTATATCACGAAAGTTCATAAAGTTTTGTTAGACTATCTGTAAAGAGAGAATTTATGATAAAAAAAATGTAGCCTAGTAAGTTTTTAATAATTTAAATATCATTTTTTACTTATTAATAATATATTTTGATATTTTTTTTATAATTTTCAATTTAAAATATAGATCAGTGATGGAGATTATTTGGTGAAAGTGTTGTAACTTTAAGAAACACTGCCATTTGACTTCTCAATTGAATGACTTTTGTATTAGATTGTGAACATAATCGGAGTGTTTTTAAACGCATTTATACCAAAAAGAGAAATCATTTGGATCATCAAAGATTCAATGACCTTGATTATATTAGTTATAATTTGAAAATGGAGAACATGTATTTTATTGATGAAATTTGGTTTTTAAATAATTATATTTTTATTATTAATTTAGAGTACTTAATAAGAAGAGAACATACAATCAAATTGATATCGATTACATTGATTATATTAATTTTTGGATCAAAGAAGAAAAACCATCGCCTGATCTTGATTATAATGAACTTGAAAGTGTAATTTATGAAGAAAATGCATTTGCCATAACAAATGAATTAGGCACATCTATTAACGATAAGTTACTATTTTATTTTTAAAGTATATATCATTTGGGAAAATAATTTCATATATTACTGATTTATAATTTATTTAAATATAGTAAAAGATGTTGATGTAAATACTTTGGATGAAAATACAGTTTATGACTCTTTACATAACGTTAGAGAATTTAGAATTCTCAACGAAAATGAGATACAATCTCTTTTAGAAGTTCAATCTTGATTTTTGGTATGACTTTAATATCTTATATTAGGTTCAATTTTAGTTAAAATTATTATTATTGATCACACATTAATAAATATTAGTATTTTGTTTTTATTTAAATCATACATTTAATTTTTATCATATATTTTTACTTGTTTTCATAATTTATATATTTTTATTATTTTATCTCGGTTCAATACTAGTTTTATAATGATCTTACACTAGTTGAACCTCTAAACCTCTCTCTTCACCAGTTCAATGTCCGGTCTAATTTTGAAACTATTGATTTTTATAAAAAGAAAAACTAATTTTGCCTTGATTGAAAATTTTTAAAAGATTATTCACTAAATTGAAAATTTTTTAAAAGAATGATCATTGAATTCAAAAAATTTTAAAAGGTTAATCACCGAATTGAAAATTTTTTAAGGTGGAGGGTTATACGCGTAGACGTTAACAAGTTACTTTTGCCACATGTCTATCTATGTGGCAAGTCTATTTGCCACATTAGTAGGAACCTAATGACATTAAAGTTTTTATCTTAATTAATAGACTTTTTAAAGATTGATTACTTAATTAAAAATTTTTTAAAATTTGTCAATTGAAAAAATTTTGAAGGGTTAGTCACGCGTCTACATATTATCCCATTAACTTATCGAGGCTTTTTGTTCCACCTCTTTCTCTCTCTCTCTCTCTCTCTCTCTCTCTCTCTCTCTCTCTCTCTCTCTCTTTGTTTGCGTTTCTTAATTCTTATTTTTAATTTTTGTAAGCCCTAAGGCATTCAAAAGGGGAGGGGTGAATTGAGTAATTAAAAATTTCTTCAACTATTTAAACTTGCCCCTAAGCAAAATATTCTAATATGTTATGCAAATGTGAAGGCTAATTTGATAACAAATAAACTGATAGCTAATCCACACAATAAGTAATAGTAAAAGAGAAAAGGCAAGAGAAAGACACAAGGTTTTATAGAAGTTCGCCTACCTAAAGATAAACTATATCTTCTCTCCAACTACTTATTGGATATAATTTTTTTTACTACTAACAACTCAAAATCAAATACAATTTTCTTTTAAGGTAAAAAATAACCCTTAAAAGATAAATCTTTTTAAGGTAAAAGGAGCCTTTACAATTTAAATCTTTTTAAGGAAAACAGGAGTTCTATTACACTTAACCAATCCATCAAAACAATAATCCCCTTTATAAGTAACCAAATACACATAAATATGTGTTTCACTTAAACCATAATTAAAGTAAGGGTTCCAATTGCTTTAAAAAAATGATATGTATAAGCCTTATGACACCTTAGAGGGGGTGAATTAGGTATTTAAAAATTTCTTTACAAATTAATACACTTTAAATACCTTATGACAATTTTAACTATATGAATTTTCTAACCAAAATTCACCCTATATGAGAAGATTATGCTTAAGTTAATATCAATTAAATTCAAGTAATAACAAAACAAATACAAGAGCACAAATATAAAGATATAGGGAAGAGATGAACACCACGATTTATAGAGGTTTGCATATCCCAAAGATAGACTATGTCCTCTGTCTAACTACTTATTGAAAATTTACTAACAAACTAATCTTACTTTAAATGAGCGAAGAGTAATCCTTACAACAATCTTGATTATAAGACTAAGAGGAACTTTTACAATAATCTTAATTATAAGATCAAGAGGAACCTTAACAATCTTGATTACAAGGTTAAGAGGAACCTTTACAATCTTACTTTATGGTAAAGAGTAACCCGCTCTAATCTCATTCTAAGGTCAAGAAAAACCTATACACAATCTTGATATAAGGTTAAGAGAAACCTATCAATCTTCCTTTCCAATGGGTAAAGAGTAACCCTTATAAATGCAACCAAAGTATACAATCTTTGTACCACAAAAACAGCCCCAAACTTAGGCTACCAAAGCCTCTACTCAATCTTATATAGCTTATCAAACCTTGATCAAAATCAACACAAGATAAGGGCTCAAATGCAACAAATACAATGCTTATACCTTATGTAATCTCTATTGCACATACAAGGCCTATAACAATCCAATTCCCAATTAAATACTTATGCAATTCAATTCTTGTTTTCTACAGGCCAAGACCAACCTATAAAAACTAATTTAAAAGGAAAAGAGTAGCTTATAATCCAATTAACAATTAACACAAAGCAATTCCCTCAATTAAGTTACCAATTTACACCTTTAATGGTGTTTCTCTAAAACTTATGCAATAAACTCAATTCTAAAAATTTATGAGACAAACTAAGATTATAAAAACCCTCCCTACACCTCAATAGATCATAATACATTCAATTAAAGCAATAAAAATGAAATTATAGCATTCAAAAATCAAAATAAAGCAAGATGCACACAATCTGTCAAAATAGTGTAGTCTAAATACTCCAGCCAATAAACAAATGTGTTTAAACAATCAAATGGAACTAATTCAACACAAAAAAAACCTAA
>JAOXYD010000008.1:19785143-19814389 GCA_028565735.1 Pinacopodium congolense | reverse complement strand
TTGGTACTGATTTATGAATCTCTGATCAAAGTGAATTAAGATTTGGAAAAGTTGATTTTCAAATATGAATTATAAATCATTTATTAATTAGCTAAAACAAACATGATTGGATTATTTAGAGTAGACATTAATTTCATACTTTAAGTCCAATTGGAACATTGGATGATGAAATGATTAAATTATACATCATAATCATACATGGATAGGTTTAGTCAAACCACTTTGACATTTATAATATTTGGGTGGTGATGACATATTGCTAAACATCAATCATGATCTATGATTATAAATTATTTATTTAGGTAATTAAATATAAATTAAAAAGAATTTTAATTAGAAAACTAATGGGCCACGCATAAGAGATCTGTAAAAGAGAAAATAAAATTTGAATTAAGTTGGATTTAATTGAGAAGTTTAAGAAATTTTAAGGATGAATATGTGATATTTGATCTGATAAGGACTAATTAGTAAATATAACTAAAGTTTGACTTTAGTTGTAATATTAATAAAGTTGAAGAATATGAAAAATATTGTTTTTTTTATAAAAAGAAAAATTGGAGCTAGCACTTCATATATTTTTCCTTTAAAAAATGTTTTGAGTATTTTTCTCTGAAAAGATCTGTGAATACTATTAGAAGTCGAACGATTGAAAGGTTTGTAGATTAATAGATTCGTGAAGAAAAGAAAATTGCAACAAGGAAATTGAAAAAGGTTACTGTAACATTGTTATTTTCTTATTTTATGTTTCAAATTAAATTTTGTTAAAGTATTAATTCTATGTAAAATTTTAATTTACTTATGCTACGCCTAGATTTAATCAAGCGTGAGTATATTTAAGGACTATTCATAAATTTTATAAAATTAAAAAATTAATTTATAATTTTAGAAAGTTATCCAAAACGATACTGGTACCGATACAATATTGGTGTTGATTATTACCAATATAGTATCGTTTTATAATTAAATTTAGTAATGGTACTGATACGATGTTTAAAATATTAATTCAAGAGCATCAAAGATACGAGGTCTGGAAAAGACCGTTTGAGATGTGTTTTTACATTTTCACCTTTATTAACATTTTTTAATATTACAATAAAATATTATTTTTTTAACGTTGTAACAGTCACGCAGGCAGCGTATATCAAGGTATCACGTTTTGTACCGTACTGGTCGGAAAACAATACGAAACTGTCAAAACTAATATCGGATTCAAATATCGGTCGATATCGAAAAAATTTTTTAATTTTTTTTAAAAAATTTTTAAGGAAAAATTTTGTATTTTGGTCTTTTTAAGTTTAAAATTAAGTTAAAAATTACATAACATAATATATTTATAGACTATTTTGTAAATTTTATAAAATTTACAAATTAATTTATAATTTTAAATAATTATCTGAAATAATACTGATATTAATCGGTATCGATACGATACTATTTTTTAAGTCAATCTGATACCGATATCGGTACAATATTTAATAAACTGACGTACATACTTATACATACTGAACTTTTCTAATAGGTAAAAACTGCTACAGATTACAACATTAACACATGGTCTTGAACATATAATATCTAGGATAGAAGGATATTATTAAGTTATTACAAGGCAGAGGAAAGTTGTTTACTCCTGCTCCATTCGTGAAGAACCTCCCCGAAAACATTATAGAACACAATGTCAACTTTAGTCCCAGCAATGTAAAGCGACATAAAGCCTTGACCATCATAGTAGAGCTTCATTTCCTGTGGATTCCACCAGCTTATGTCACCCCTCCAAGCTTTGGACCCTCCACCGCTTGTTAAAAATTGGAGTGAACTGTGGCACATATAATGTTTCAAACATAAGCTTTATACATATGGGAGAGTATAAACAGTTCCATGTTTAATATTAATATATATATATAAAGAACTATTAATGTTTCCTATATGCACGAATCAAACTTAAAATAGAGCTTGTTCTCTATATCGCATTTATTAACCCTACACGTATATATAAAAAATATCGTCTGATTACCTGTTACTGCTACTTATCTGCTCCAAGCAATGATCGTGCCCATTTATATACAAATCGACATTGTTTGCCTGGAATTGGATTGATATATGTTAGAGAGAAGCACTTCAGACCACTGGATTATACACAATTATTAAGTGGACAGATTTTGTCGGACCTCAAGGATGGGCAAAAGTCGCTGGTCGAGCTCAACGGTGTTCCCATGGTTTCCTGCACTTTTGATTGTATGATGGCCTACCACAATCTTCCACTTTGCCGTTGATTCTTTGAGTGTTGAATCCACCTCCTTTATATTACGAGAAAAACAAAAACGTTTCTAGATTGTAAATTTTCTTGGCTTAGAGCAAAACAACATGAGAATCAACATAAATGCAAAATTTTCCTTTGATTCCGTTTAGCTGTTCAATAATGAATTCATTATTTATTTATTTACCTTTAAAAGATTGTTGAGGTATTCGTCACGGGGTAAAATGCCACTCCAATCATACGTATGCTCCTTTTCCTCGAAGTATTTATCTACAAAAGGTGTTGTGTCTACGAATACAAATTCAGCGACCTCTGTAGACAAATGGAAATGGATATTGATATGAAAAAGATTATAGAAATTGTAGGATACAAGTTAACTAGCTAAAACGCAATGTGAGCAGTGTTACCAGTCTTCACAATGAAAGATCTCAAACAAAGCCATTTGTGATCTTTTTCTCTTAGAACTGGACTCAGCTGTGCCTCAACATCACCTCTGTAGTCATGGTTACCAAGAACTACACACCATAGTTAATCAAAATCATTATAAGTGACCTTTTTTTTCCCCTAATTATAGTAGAAGTTAATAATTCCACTTGAAAGGATGATGAAGCTTAAAAATAGGCACATAATTCTTTTGTTTAACTAACTAAAAACATATATTATGCAATTAATTAGAGTATCAATGATGATCGGAGCCGTTAATACCATTGTACCATTGCTTTTGTAAACTAGGAGCTGTATAAATTTTAGTGAAGGATTCATGGAACGCCGGATCATCCACATCCGTCAGTCCGTCTTCGTAGAAATTATCTCCGGTAGATATCACGAAGTCTATGTCCAGCTTTTCCCCCATTATTCCCATCTGTGTACATTTAGAGGCTTATTAGTCATACATAAATAAACTATGCTAAATTACGAAAACCAATTAAAGAAATCAAGATACAAGATAAATCCTGTGATATTATGATGACTCTAGCGCCAATAATTTATTCTTTCTTCCATTGATTGGTGACGACCATGCGACGACTTTAATGACTCGGCCAAGCGAGCGATATTATTCTATTGAGTCTCGATAAGATAAGATATGGGAAAAGAGAAGAGAGGGGCACCCTAAGTTTGCAACTTGAACCAAATAATAGCGAAATGTCCAAACTCTTGCACATGCTCTACTTTGTGTTTGCATTTGATTGGTTCTACGAAAGTTGTTAGAGTGGATTTTCGAAGTCTTGTCTTATAGCCAATTATGCTCCAATCAGAAGAGTCCTAATGGCCTCAGTTGCCGCTAATGACCCCTTTTTTCTTACAGCCAAAGAAATCAAAGGGATTGAAATGACGAATCTTAACGGCATGATACTCCCCTTCAAAGACTAGTTTACGTGAAGAATATGGGAATCTTAACGGCATTATACTCCACTCCAAAGAATAGTTTGGTGGAGAATATATATCACATTTCCGGCATATACTTGAGGAATATTTCCTTTCCGTCGTTAGACAGTTAAGATGACGTGTTCCCCTAGGAAAATATTTTGTGGTTAGTGGTTTTCTATTATTTTATTAATTTTTAATTATATATTTTTACATATTTCATAGATGACTACATATATTTAGGGTAGTCGGGCCCATTTGATTATTATTTTCAAATTTGTTGTCACACTTTATCAATGACATGATTTAGCTCCATATTAGGCTTATGCCTGACTAGATTTTTTTCTCTTTACCATTTTATAAAAGCTCATGCAACAGTAACATATTCATAGCTAGGTGTTTCCAAGTTCATAATCTTTTTGTCCAAATCTGAATTCTATTTCCTATAATTATGGGAAACATGGAGTGTGATTTATTCCTATAATAACTTCTAATTATTACTTCATAATATGAACAACTTTTAACGAATAAGAATATATATATTTTCTTGAAAAATAACTAAGAATAATTTTTTCCACCATAATCAGATGCCCCTCTGACCCCTCTTTTCCTTCTCTCTTTTCTTCCGAAAAGGAAAATAAGCAAGTTATTTCCAAGATGGATCGCTCCAAGTAGGTTAAACTCATAGAGAAAATCTAAACTCATAGAGAATAATGAATTCGCCAATATATACATATATATATGGAAGTTTGTTGTCACCTGAAGGGCAACTTCGGATTGGTTATAAGCACCCCTTCGTCCCCAGTCTCCGACAACCAAGAGGCTAAGAGATCCATCACCTTTGGTCGGATGTTCGAACCTTGCAAGCTCCGATATGGTGAGACCGACACTATTGAAGCATATAAGAACACTTAGCAGGAAACCTAAAAGCAGGAATTTAGACATTACTTTGGGATGCAAGAGAAGTAAGGATCCACACAGGGAGAGAAAAGCAAAATTATTAATTAGCTTTTAGCCTTAGGTTAGGTGTATGGAACCAAAAGTTCACCTAATATAGTATTGGATAGCTGAGTGGACACGTTAACTATGCAACTGGGGACGAATTATACGGGGTGATAACATATGGTGGATAGTAACAATTTTCCATTTAGAAAAATTGCAAATAAGCCTATCGAGATTCGGAGGTCGTTTGAAATATGTACTTCTTTCCTCTCTTGCTTTGGTTTTAGCGTGCTCAGCAAATAGTATTCTCTGATAGAAAACCATATGAATTACCCATAATTTCATAAATTTATACGAACTAAAACGGCGATAATATAAAAATTTACATGTTTTGCTTTCTATTCTTGATAAACAAGTTGCTGAACTGTATAAACAAGCTCCTGAATTATTTGAATAAATTCGTAAATATATGAATAAACAACTAAAATTAGTGTATTAATGCATCCCTTAATGGGTCAGAAGAAAATAGATATCCAAGAATGTTGCTCAAATAGGTACAAGAAATCTAATACTATTTATAGATAATCTTATTATATCTTTTCATCATAAATCTAATAAATAGCCACAATATATTGAATGAGATCCATTTTTTTCACTAAAATTTAACCTACTAGATTAGATCTATAACTGAGCTTTTTTTATTATCTTTAATCCAGATTAAATTTAATTATCTTAACATTAAATTTTAAGTTTTAGTAATTAATGAATATCTTAAGAAACAATTACTATCATTCTCCTTCTTGGAAAAACATTAATTAAAATACGAATAAAAATAAAACAAAATAGGCTAATGATAATGATGTGTTTTATTATGTTTTGATATGTGATTTCATATGAATTCATCCTTATTTTTTATATAAAAATGCTCAATTTAGGTTATTATTTGTTGAATGACAAGTTTGATATTTTGACATAAGTTCTGGATTAAAGCACTAAGTTTGGGAAAGAATTAGAGTAAATTGAAGCAAGAAGCGTCAAATAGGACTATCAACGATAGTTGCTACAATTGATCAATGGGGCCGTTGATGGATCAATCAACCACCATTAATAAGTGAAATTCAGATCCTTCAACGTTGGTTCAATATACCACTATTGAAAGAAATTCACTCACTATTACGCACACTGTTGGCAAAAAATAAAAAAGGATAAAGAGATCTTTTTAAATCCATATTTTCCCTAATTGGAAAGGATATAAAAGGGGTCCTAAAAGATAAAAACAACATTCTCCATTAGCCTTCTTCATTTCTTTGAGTTTTCATCTAATTTTCCTTGTATTTCTTCATGTTCTTAGGGTTTTAAGTTGGGTTTGTTATTGTTTTACTTTCAATCTCTTTAGTTCAGTGTTTTAGATATTATTAAGCTTCATTACAATTGTTTTAGTACTTTGTTAGTGGTATTCACATTTTTTTGTATTCCATCATAGTTGATTTAAAGGTTTGATGATTATAGGTCTTGGAACCCTTGAATATTGTATAAACTTTTGGTTATATTTTAATAGATAGCTTTCTTGTTATTTTCCACCCTTTATATTTGTTGATTAAGCATGATTACTTGTCATTTAAATCCTATTTTTATTAATTGCATTATGTTAGACTATGATTCTTTTGGGTAAGAAGATATTGAAGGGATAACGAGTTTATAATTGTGAGATATGAATTAATTTGCATTGGGCATTATTTTTTAGGTTAAGATTGAATTAAAATTATTCTTAAACATCATAAATTAGGGATTATCTTATAGGTTTGGCCATATTATTAGCGATTTCTAGTTCATTAACAAATATCATAAGTGGCAATAGATTAATTGATTTTGTATGTGAGACTTAATCAACTTAGCTCAAGATTTCAATTTTGTAGGTTATATGATCCGAGCTTGAGAGATTAGAACCTAAGTTAGATGTTCTCTAGTTTTAATGCTACTACGTTTTTTAATTTAGAGGTCGTACCCTAAATTATTGCCTAGTTAGGTCTAAGTTTTTTTATCGTATATGATTTATCTAAAATTGGAGGAATGAGGACAATAATTGTACCTAAGTCTATAGACTAACATCTTGGGTGAAACACGATTTTTATATTTTTGATGATCAGTTGTAAGTTTTGAATCTTGAAAATATCTTCTGCCCAACTTTCTCTTATTATTCTTTGTCTATTTCTATTTTGCGTTCTTACTTATTTGCATTATTCTCGTTAGTTGCCTTTTCTAGTTTTTTAATTTCACAAAAAAATCGGGGAATATTTATTTATTTTTATTTTTATTTTGCACAATAATAGAAATAGCTTTAACTCACCATAACTCTCTGTGTTTTGACTTTAGCTCACTCTACTACATGGCTAGGTAGTTAGAAATTTATTATTTGGTAGCTTGCGATGAGCTATCAGCTAAGAAATATAAAAACTTGATTCAATAATAAATGAAGTCCGATATTCTGTTCCGTAAGGCTTTTGACACCAAGAAACACTAGATATGTGTATCATAAGTGACATAGATCTAATGCAATTATGCAAATCTAATAACTTTATTAACATGGATTAGCAAATGAAATATGACAAGCAACATGATATCTACATGATCTACAAATGTATCATATTTTATTTATCGATCTCATTCTCTTTAAACTTTATGCTAAACTGCATTAGAAAAATGTATTTTCTCTGAAAATAAGCAAAACTACATTAGATAAAATCTATATGGGATGAAAACCTTGTATCCCTATTGTATAGGATTAAACCTTATATCCCTCCTTATGAGATTTGACCTTAATATCACACTGTGTCTCAATAATTTATATATCTTGAGATGTTCTTATTTTTCAAAATAAATGGTATAAATAAGGTTTTATATTTCTTAATGACCTATAAAATATTTAAAATTGTCACAAACCTCAGGACTTTCACTTATATTATGGCAATGCATAATAATCTATATGACTTAGAGCTAAATGACAGTCATCATCTATATAAATAGTTAATAAAATCATAATACATGGAAATATAAATTGTACATGGAGCATAAAATACTTTGATCCTTAATTGATACTGTCAAAGAACCCCAATATACCTATATTATAAATATGTCACTTAAAGACATTATATCAAAATCTTTTAATTAGAGGATTAGATAACATATACTCAACCACGATGTGTTTTATTGCAATGTCATCTTTCTATATAAGTTCTTTTATGGTTAAATATGTGACCTCCAAATTTTTAAACCCTGTGATAGTTATATTATTATTATTGAATAACATTAACCTTATTGAACCAAAGAAAGCTCCAATCTTGATTTTGATAATAACAAAACATGATCCTTTACTAATGGCTTAAGTTTATGTTGTAAAATTTAAAGATAGGTACAATTGATGATGAATTCAACATATAAAATATGAGCTAATAGGAAAATTTTTGAAGCAATTGGTTTGAAACATCAAGGAAGCCCAAAGATCTCTAGTTAAGAAGTTTAGAACTTATTTGTAAGTTTTACTTAATGTCTAATTGATTTAAGGGTTTTATTTTATCATGTAATGGATATAACTTTTAAAAGTTGCATAAAATTTCGTTATATAGGCCAATTCATGTTTTTTAGGTTATTGAATCTTTTTTATCACTTATATAGTCTCAAAATATGCTTTCAAAATTATTTGAAGTTATGATCAATGTTAGGAAAATGTTTGGAGAGGTCTAAAACATATTCGAATTATATTTTGGGTTTTCTGGGCCTTTAACATCGGTTTGGTAAGAGATCAATGATGTTGTTCCATGACTATCATTGATAGCCCACCTGTCCAGAAGATTAACGATGGGTATGAACAGTGCCATTAATTAAAACCTAGAATCGTCATGTATCTATAATGGCTAGTTTTTTAAAAAGTTGTTTAATAGGTTTTAGGTTTTCTCTTCCTCCTTAACAATTCTTTTTCGCTTCTAACAACTAAAACCTCATCTTAAAATTAGATATATCTGTACTTGAGCCTCCTTAGCAATCTTTTGCCATTTCAATCTCTGTTTCAAGCTGTCAAAAGTAAATCACTCAAAATTGTCACTGTTTATTTTTCAACTTTTGTGTTCATCAATTTTTTGTGCTCAAAATTTTTTTGTTCCTTCAAATTCATTAATCACATTTTGATTAAGGTCTCAAGAGTGTACTAGGGTTTTTACTTCATTTTTTAAGCAATCAAAACTTTGTTTAAAGCTCCCAGAATAGAAACTACTCTAATTTGTCTAATCTTCATTTGTTAACTTTGATTGTGGTATTTGAATCTATTATTGGTGATGTAAATTGACCATTCTTAGTTTTTTTTTCAAGTTTCTAAGAGTCTACTAGAGATTTCACGTCAATTTTTACACACTTTTGTCACTTATTCAAGCTCCAAAGTTGAAAATTGCTTAAAATTTTTCAAATTTTGTTTCATCATCATTCATTTTCAATTTTAATTGATTAAATCTAATTTTAGAGCATCAATTCATTATTTTTAGATTTTTTAAACTTTCAAGTGCATTATACATGAATCATTCAGTTTATTGAAAGCATAGAGCCCTTTATTAATTGAGCTTTAAATGAAACATCTATACGAGGTGTATTTTGTTACTTTATAAGGTGTTATCTTGTTCAATTATGATTTCGAGTTTGTAAAGGATCTTATTTTTCTTAAAAAGAGTTGTTCAAAGTTGCTCTTTACCTTCAAAAAAGAATATTGTATCTTGTAAGGATTCCTCTGTACCTTAAAAGAAGATTGTACTTGTTTTTATGTGTTAGTCAATTTTTTAACAAATAGTTGGAGAATAGATTAGGCAATTGTTAGAAATTATTGAACCACTATAAATTTTGGTGCTCTTTCTTAATCTTTAACTCCTTATTTATTACTTGTTATGTGGTTTTGTTATTACTTATATTGTTTTTTATTTGTCATTGACATTTTCATATCACAATAGGTTCAATATTGGTTTAGTGATTGTATTTAGATTTAATTGGTTGTGGTTAGTTTAATTAGTTTAGAAAATTTTTAATCACTTAATTTGCCACATGTTGAGTGCCTTTTGGGTCTTACAATTGGTATCAAAGTTAGGTCCACTTTTGCATTTAGATTTTCTAACGAAAATTGTGGGCTAGGATCTAATCATGGCATATTTTCTAGGTTCATCTAACTATGAGGTCAAAACATTAGTAGGAAATAATTTTTTTAATGGGAATGATGACTTGTATTGAAAAATTAGGATAAAGTTTTTCCTTATGATTGAAAATTTAAATTGTAGGATATAGTGAGTGAAGGGCCATACATTCCTACAAAAATTGAAAATGGTCAGAGAGTTCTTAAGGTAAAGGAAGAGTAGAATGTAGAAGACAAAAGATTAATTTCACTAAAAATTTAGATTCATTCACATTTTATTTTGTGCAATAAGTAGAAATGAATTTAATAGAGATTTTATATATGAAATGATTCATGAAATTTAGTATACATTAGAAGTTATGTATGAAGGAATAAAATAAGTGAAAGAGAGTAAGGTGTCTATGTTCACTCATCAATATAAGTTATTCAACATATATCATGATGAAAGCATTTCATACATGTATACTAGATTCATTGACATCATAAAGTCATTAAAGAGTATAGGAAAAACATATTCAAATGTTAAAATTGTTAGAAAAATATTTTGAGATCTTTACCTAAAGAATGGGAGACAAAGATAACTGTCATTCAAAAGATAAAAGACCTTAACATTTTACCTTTTGATGAATTGATAAGTTCAGTACTCACACATGAGATGAGTATGAAGGAGACAAAAGTAAAGGAGGAGGGAGCTATATTAAGAAGAAAGAACTTGGCATAACAGTCTAGTGAAAAATAAAGCTCTTCAGAAGACTGCTATGACATAGCTCTCCTCACTAGAAAGTTTAAGAAGTTATTAAGGAAAAAGGCCTTTTCCTAGAGGAAAGATCAAGGGAAGAATGATTTTAAAAGAAAATCACATACTAATGTTATTTGTTTTGAATGTAGGAAGTTAAGTCATTTGAAGAACCAATGTTGACTTCTTAAGGAGAATAAGTAGGATGAAAGACATAAGAAGAAAGAAAGAAGGGAGAAGAAGGACAAGAAGGTGAAGAAAGCCTTAAAGGCCTTGTGGGAGACAGAAAGTGGATCAGAGGGTGAGAAATCTAAAAATGAAAACACCAAGTTTTGTCTCATGACTTTAGAAGATGAGGAACCATCTACTTCCCAATCTATTGATGATGAGAATAATGCTTTAAAAGTAGTATTAAGCTATGATGAGTTATTTAGGTGTTTAGAACATGCCATCTTGATAATGAAGAAATTATCTTCCAAATACAATGAATGCATAAAGTTTATGGATGAATTAGGATGGAAAATGAGAAATTAAAGAATGATTTTGATGCTTTAAAAACTTGGAGTGTGGATATTGATGATGATAGGAAGAAGATTATGCATGAAAATGATTCGTTAAAAGATGAGGTAAAATCACTAAAAGAATCATTAGAAAAGTTTACTAAATGAAATGAGAGGTTAGCTAATATGCTAGGAACCCAAAAGGCCTCTAATGATAGGTGTGACTTAGGTTTCACTCAGGGGAGTGGAACACCTAATGCCAAGACTATCTTTGTAAAAGGGAAAATTTTAAATGAAGATCATGTTCCTAGGATTTCATTTGATTATGGAGCCTCCACATCTAGCTCAATATTTGGGAAGAATCACCATGCATTTATATATGCTTATAGAACATCATTTAGAAAGAATGTGCATGTATCCAAAAATAGATACAATTTCTTTTCAAATGTTTAATCATCAAATGATGCATATAGGCCACCCATTAGAGAATTTATGCCTACATTTTCACATGCTCCCTATATGCATGGTCATGCACCTAGAAATTTACTTCACTTATATTTTAGGTCAAAGTTTCATAAAAGAAGGCCATTTAGGAATGTTGCATCAAGATTTGCATATAGGAAAAAATTTAGATCAAATGTACATTTTCATAAATTTATGGTTATTGTGGTCGGTTTGGAAACGTAGATAAATTTTGTTTTAATATATTAACAAAATTTTCTAGGTCATCAAAGGCTTTAGGAACTAGAAAGGTATCTAACCCCCAAAGACCCAAATTAATATGGGTACTAAAAGTGAAATAATTTTCTTTGTTTTATAGGATTTTGAGCAAAGGACATGGTATGTAGATAGTGGTTGTTCTAGCTACATAATGGGGATGCTTCTTAATTCATTTCTATAAAGGGTAAAAATAGTATTTATGTCACCTATGGAGACAATGCCAAGGACAAAATATTTGGAAATAATTGGCATTGGCAAGGTTGGCAAGAATAATTCCATTATTGATAATGTGCTTTTGATAGAAGGTTTAAAACATAATTTGTTAAGTATGAGTCAATTATATGATAAAGGATTTAAAGTTACTTTTGAATGTAAATCATGCAAAGTTTCCAAAGTGTTTAATAATATTATTGATTATATTGGTAAGAGAGAGGGAAACATTTATACTATTAATTTCAATATCTCTCTAACTAAAATGATGACTCTTTGATTTCTATAAACAAAGGTGTATGGTATGGAGGATAGTTCATGCTAGCATGGAGTATATTTCAAATCTTTGCGGCAAGAAGCTAGTGAGTGGCTTATGAAAAATAAGGTATGAAAAAGACAAAATATGTTATGCATTGATAGCTCCTAATTCATATTTATGTTGCGCATGATGTAGTACTTATTTGAGTGAGTTTTGAATGAAAATCCAGGTGTTTCTTGTGTATACTGAGTTAAATGCTTGGAATGAGATGTTGCTTAAAGATTTCCTATATTTGATCACACTTTATAGGGCTTTAAGGAGTAAAAGAGATATGGAGGTAATTTGGCAAGAAAGTACATCATGTTAGGAACCTCCATATCAAGTTTTATAATCATCTAATGAGTGTGGAAGGAGTTAGAGTAGAAAACACCAAAGGAAGTAGAAGTTGGAAGACTCACAAACAGGGCCATGAGCCTGTGATATCTTGGCAGAAGGTCTCATGACAAGTTTTGAGCCTGACCGCGAGCATAATGTGCTCACCCACATGAATATCCCTTATAGGGTTATTTTAAGCATCTATCTTGCCTTTAAACCCTTCATTTAGCCACCAAGAAAGGAGAATTAAGCCTTAAGCCATCTCAAAAAGGGTTTAGTATAATTTTAAAGGAGAAGAACATTCCCAACACAATTATTCAAGGATCAAGACTAGGAATCACATCAACAACCATCAAGGAGTGAAGGATCAGGATTAATTCATCATGAGTTTTACTTTATTCCCCTTCTTATTGATTGGTTTTTTAAATAATACAATGTTTAGGAATTAAAATTCTCATAGGATTTGAGTTTTATTAAACTCTAAGATGTAGTATTCTTTGTTATTCTTGATTTAACTCTTGATTTTTAAATTTTATGTTAGAATTATTTATGGATTTTAATGACATTGTTTATCAAACTTTATGTGAACGTAAATGTAGATTTTAAGGCTTTGATTTGTATATGATTGATTGAGAAATTATTGTATGCTTTAGCTCATTCCATAAATTATCCATCTTACATGGAATCTTAGAGATAGGCTTACATAAGATGTCTGGGTTAGGTGCGAGCTTAACCAAAACAATAGATTCTATACATTGAAGTAATGCATTTAATTAATATTTTGGAATAGAAAAAACTTTTGCCTAGTTTATTGAATTGAATAGAATTGTATAACTCGAGAGAAAGTGTAATATATCTTAGGGGATATATAGTCTAATAAATCTGGAAAAAAAAGTTAAATCAAGATAAACAATGAATACAAACACATTATAAAGGGATTAATTACCTAAATCCTAACTTCATCATTGAATGTTATATTTTATGAGTTTGTTTAAACAAATTACTTTTAAATGTTATTTTATTTTCATTATTAAACCATTCAATCATCTTTTAACTTTGTAAGCTAGATAGTTTAGGTAGAGATTCATAAATAATAGAAATCCATATGGATTTGATCCTGGATTCAACTAAATTATATTACAACTGATAGACACACTTACTTATTGGTGTTTTATGGTATTGTTACTGCACTTCTTGGATATTTTTTTTATTAAAACTTAGGTACATTATAAGTACATCATGCATGTCAAATGGATAAACAAACCAAGGCTTCTTTCAAAAAGAAAAATATAGTAATAACTTCCAAATGTTTAGAATTCTTGCATATGGATTTTTTTTGGAGCATCTAAAGTAACTAGTTTATATAGTAAATGTATGTATATGTTATTGTTAATGATTATAGTAGATTTAAATAGGCTATGTTTTTTGTTAGTAAAGATGAAAAAAGTTTAGATCCTTTGTTAAATTTGCTAAAAGAGTTCAATTGTAAAAAGGTTATATTCAATTATAAGTGATCATGGTAGAGAATTTGAAAATGAATTATTTGATTTATATTGTGAAGAAAATGACATTTTTCATAACTTTTCAATACTAAAAACCCCTAAAAAAATAAAGTTGTTAGAAGGAAGAACAGAATGTTGTAAGAAACGGTTAAAACCATGTTAAATGAATATAATGCTCCTAAATATTTTTGAGTAAAAGTAGCTGCATGTGCATGTCATGTATCCAATTTTTGGTTGTGAACTCTTTGGTATAAGAAGAAACCTTACATGGATAAAACTTCTTATAAACTTTTTATGGGAAGAAACCAAAGGTAAGTCATTTCAAAGTTTTTGGTTGTGAATGTTTTAGTTTTAATACCAAAGATAATTTATGAAAATTAGATGCAAAATTAGAAGAAGACATGTTTGTTGGTTATTCCTTTACTAGTAGAGCATATAGGGTGTTTAACAAAAGGACAATGATAATTGAAGAAACAATGTTTTTTTTATGAATCTCACCTTTTTGATGTCAAGAAGAGTATTGAAGATGATGATATCAGTCTATCAGAGGAAATGGAGAATTTAGGGTTAGATAAGGAAGGCAACTCAAATATCTAACCTTTACCTAGTGAGCTAATTATTGAACCAACTAAGGTTGAAAAGAGGGATGGGATTTTACTTAGAGAGTGGGGGTTTAAGAAAGATCATCCCCCTAACCAAGTCATAGGTTTTTTTTGGAAGAGGAGAAAGGACCAGATCATCTTTTGGAGATTTGTCTCATATAACTTTTATTTCCAACATAATGCCTAAAATCATAGATGAAGCTTTAAGTGATAAGAGTGGGATTTTAACCATGAATAATGAGTTAAACCAAATTTAAAGGAACAAAGTGTGGAACTTAGTACCTAGGCCTATTGATTATCAAATTATTTATACTAAATGGATAGTTAGAAAGTAACTTGATGAAGATGGAAACATTGTGAGAAATAAGGCAATATTGGTAGATAAATGATACAATCAAGAAGAAGGAATTGGCTATGAAGAGACTTTTATACCCATAGCAAGATTAGAGGCCATTAGGCTACTTCTGGCATTTGTATCTTATATGGGTTTCAAGTTATACCAAATGGATGTTAAAATTGCATTTCTTAATGGTTTCATTTAAGAAGAGGTGTATGTAGATCAATCATATGGTTTTGAAAGCATGACACTCCAAACCATTCTTATAAGCTTTAAAAGGCATTATATGGCCTAAAATAAGCTCCTAGAGCTTGATATGAGAGACTGAGTGTTTTCTTGATTAAAAATGATTTTTCAAAGGGTAAAGTGGATGCTACTCTTTTTAATAAGAATGATCATGATGATATTTTAATTATGCAAATTTATATTGATGATATTATTTTTGAAGCTACCAATGAAAGGTTGTATAAAGAGTTTGCAAGTTCTACGAGTAGAGAATTTGATATGAGTATGATGTAAGAGCTTAATTTCTTTTTTGGTATAATGGGAGAGCTTAATTTCTTTCTTAGCTCACAAATTAAGCAAATGAAAGACGTAATTTTTATTGGTCAAGCTAAATATTCCAAGGAGCTGCTTAAAAGGTTTGGTATGGATCAAACAGAACCCTTAGAAACCCTTATAAGTGTTACTTCTAAGTTGAACAAGGATAAAGAAGGAAAGTTAATAAATTCTAAGTTGTATAGAGGTATGATAGGTAGTTCGTTGTATCTTACTATTAGTAGACCTAATATTACATTTAGTGTGTGTTTGTGTGCTAGATTCTAATTGAGTCTTAGAAAGTCTCATCTCTTATCCATTAAGAAAATTTTGTGGTATTTGGTTGGTACATCATCTTTAAATCTATGATATCTTAGAAATACATTCATTGACTTAGTTGATTATTCAGATGTGGATTATGCCAGTAGTTTATTAGATATAAAAAGCACATATGATACTTTTCAATTTAAAGGAAATGCATTAGTTTCTTGGTTGAGAAAGAAGAAAAATTCGGTAGTTTTGTCAAGCATTGAAGTGGAATATGTAGTAGTCAATAGTTGTTATACACTAGTGTTTTGATTTAGGCAACAACTTAGAGACTATAAGATGGAGGTTACAACGATTCCCATTTGGTGTGACAATACTAGTGTCTTATGCCTAACCAAGAATCCAATTCAACATTCAAGAACTAAACATATTGAGATAAGAGATTGTTTTATAAGTGATCATGTGAAAAATGGTGATATATAATTAGAGTTTGTAGATACACAATACTAATTGGCCAATATATTTACTAAACCAATGAATAAGGAAAGATTTTGAATGATTAGGAGATAATTAGGCATGAGATAGGTCTATATGAACATTGTATGTTCTAGCATGAATTTTAGCCTTGATTTATGTTTACTCATGAATTTTTAATCTTGATGTTTGTTTATGCATGTTTCTTAACTTTGACTTGTGTTTTTATGCATATTTTTAAAATTTGATATGATCTCCTCTATGTTTTCTAACTCTTTTTGTTAATGTAAAAAAGGAGAAGAAATTTGTGCGATGTGAGTTATATTATTTAAGAGGAGTCAAACTTTTGGCATTTTAGCAAATTTTGAAGTTTATGTGTAGTTTAAATGCATAATTTATTAGAAATGTTACTTTGATGCATCATATACATAATATGTGTTTTATAGTGAAATATATATACATATATATATATATATAATATGTGATTTTGGAGATTAAAGATTCATAATATGTGTTTTTGAAGTTTTAAGATGTATGTGATATGTGTATTTGATCCAATATGTGCTTATATGCCCCCTTGATTTGTTATTGCCCCTATATGTGCTAATGCATATATTTAAGAGGAGCTTGAGTTGCTTTAATACATAAATTAAGGGGGAGTATGATGTACATGTGCTATGCTTGATAATGTATGATGTTTTGTGATGTTTATAGTTTAAAATGTTTGATTTTACATAGGTTTTTATTCCTTAATATCATAGGTTTTTATTCCTTAATATCATATGTTTTATCATCATTATAAAGGGGAAGATTGTTAATCCAAGAGAGGTTCAAATCTTGGATTTGATAATATCAAATCATGATTCTTTACTAATGGTTTAAGTTTATATTGTAAAGTTTAAAGATAAGTACAATTGATGATGAATTCAATGTGGAAAGTATGAGCTAGGAGGTAAATTTTTAAAGTAACTAGTTTGAAGCATCAAAGAAGCTCCAAGATCTCTAGTTAGGTAGTTTAAAACTTGTTTGTAAGTTTTACTTAATATTCAATTGATTTAAGGGCTCAATTTTATCATGCATTGCATATATCTTTTAAAAGTTGCTTAAAGTTTCATTACATAGGTCAATTCATATTTTTGAAGTCATTGAATCTTTTTAATCACTCATATAGTCTCAAAATGTGCTTTGAAAATTTTTTGAAGCCATGATTGATGTTAAATTTATTTTTTTTTGGAGAGGTTTGGAACATGTTTGAATTATATTTTGTGTTTTTTGGACTTTTAATTGTAGTTTGGTAAGAGATTAATGACGTTATTCCATGACCACCATTGACACCTCGCCTGTCCAAAAGATTAGCAACAAGTATGAACAACACTATTAATAAAAACCTAGAACTGCTATTTATCTATAATGGCTAGTTCTCTAAAAAGCTATTTCATGGATTTCAACTTTTCTCTTCCTCTCTAATGACTTCTTTTTGTTTTTAACAACTAAAACCACATGTTAACACTATATATATATATACACATTTGTTCTTGATCCTTTTAAAAAATCTTTATGCCATTTTAATCTTTGTTTCAAGCTTTAAAAAACAAATCACTTAAAACTATCAATGTTAACATTTCAGTTTTTGTGTTCTTCAATTTTCAACGCTAAAATTTGTTTTTTTTTTCCTTCAAAATCATTACTCATATTCTTTAGAGCTTTTACTTCATTTTTTAAGAATTGAAAACATTGTTTGAAACTCCAAGAATACAAACTACTCTAATCTGTCCAATTTTTGTGCACTTTATCCATTTAATTTGATTTTGGTACTTAAATTTATTATTAGTGCTAAAAATTGATCATTCTTAGTTTGTTTAAGTTTTTAAGAGTGTACTAGAGCTTTCACCTTGAATTTTACACACTCTTAACACTAATTTAAGTTCTAAAGTTAAAATTACTCAAAATTGTCTAGATTTTTTTCATCATCATTCATCTTCAAGTTTATTTATTTAAATCCAATTTTAGTACATCAAAATTAATATTTTAAAATTGCTTAAGCTTTCAAATGAATCATAGATTAATGATTCAGTTTATTAAAAGTAAAGAGCCCTTTATTAATTGAGCTCTGAGGTGTATTGTATTACTTTATAAGGGGTTATCTTGTTCAATTGTGATTTTGAGTTTGTAAAGGCTACTCTTTGTCTTAGAAAGAGTTGTTCAAGGGTTCACTTCACCTTCAACAAAGAATATTGTGTCTTTTAAGAATTAATCTTTATCTTAGAAGAAGATTGTACTTTTTTTAGTAAGTTAGTCAAATTTCCAACATATAAATGGAGAATAGATTAGGCAATTGTAAGGGATTGCTGAACCACTATAAATTTTGGTGTTCTTTATCAACCCTTAACTCCTTATTTATTGGTTGTTGTGTGGTTTAGTTATTGCTTATATTGTTGTTTATTTGGCATTTACATTTGCATATCAAATTAGGGTGAATATTAACTTAGTGATTGCATTTAAATTGAATTGGTTTAGGTGGCTAGTTTAATTAGTTTAGAAATTTTTTTAATCACTTAATTCAAACCCCCCCCCCCCTCTTGAGTGCCTTTTAGGGCTTAGAAACCTTATAGATCTAGCCATTGAATCAACTGTAGACTGTTCTAAAATCAAGTTCTTAAATTAAAATGTTTGTATACTAACTCCATAACATGCAGCAAACTTAAATGTGTAGTATAATAGGTCATAAGTATCTACTTTAAAACTTTTACAGGAAACAACATTATCTACTAATTATTGTGGTCTTCCTATACTAATCCTTTTATCCCAAATTTTTCCTAAAAGAAACCTAAGGCAAGTACACCTATTAACATGTAATACGATGGCTCTAAGTTGGTTTACAAATCATTCTTATAAGGATCTACTATAAGTATTAAGCTAAACGACGTGTAATTATTTAGAGAAATCTAATTTTATCGATTAACTAAATTAAACTACTAAAGTAAGCTAAAATAACACTTCAATTGACGTAAAAGACTCCAAATTTCCAATAAAAGTTTACGAATCCAAATGCATAGCTAAGCATTTGGATTTCTATGAATTAATTGAGTTAAGAGTGATTGTATAGCTTAATTTAGGGAATTTTCATGAAATCAAGACATAACTATAGTTAAGACAATGTCCAACCTTTATTAATCCTATTCCATTGCTTCGTCATTTAACAAACTTAGGTAATATGCTTAAAGTTCAAAAAGTTTAATCCTAAAGTACTTATTTCAGAATTGAAACCTTTACAATTAACTAATATTTGGTCCTTCACTCATTTAAATTTTGTTATTACCAATTTTTTAACTAAGTAGGGTAGATTTCTCGAATCGCTATTTATCTAAACGTCTATTCTAAATGGCTAGTTTAAAATAGATGATTAAGTACTTAATTAAACAAAGATGAGCACATAATTAAGAGAATATAACTAAATAAAACCACATATTAACTTATCCTTAGCTGTTAAATAAGTTTAGACATGCTTACTAATTAATAATCATAAGGATTTAATCATAAAGCACATATTTGTTGTTCAAATCACAAAGAGTTACAAATACAAATGAAATTAAAAGGGTTATAATACATTGTAATATGTTTCCAATTGAATTCTAATCTCTAACCATGTTGATACACTCCTCGAACCTTCAAAAGTGACTTGAGCACCTATTACAATGAACTAAAATAGAAATTATAAAGGAAAATTGTAACTTTATACTGTTTTCTAGAAGTTTGCCTAAAATCTCATAAAAAGTCTTTACAAAACTCTCCAAAAAGTGCTTAAATACATCTTAACTAGATCTAATATATTTTAGGGAGTGATTAGTCTAATTTACCCTTGAATTCCATGTTAGAACACGCCATTTGAAACATCAACAACCCCTTAAAGTCAAAGATCAACAGCACCGTTCAACCCCCTCCTTGTTCTTTTGTCTTTGTAATAGTCTTCAACAATGGTTGCTCACTTTATAATGATGCCATTAAAGGGTCACATTGTTCTTCTAAGTTTACTATAATAGTGGTGTAAATAGGACATTATCAACATTACTAAAGATCAGTGTAGATGTTTTAGAAAAACATCTACACTCTACCCTTTCGCATAAAACTCATCCTCTTTACTACGAACTTACATTTTAAGTAATAATACACTTAAATTAGATAATTAATATCAAAATAGGGGTGATAACATGTCAAATGATACTCTAGTTTCCTACAAACTGCATCCTTATCAACTCTATCATTCTTGAACTATTGCTTGTCTTTAAGCAACTTATTTAGATACTTAATCAAATCTTCCTAATTATCATTCAAATGCTAGACATACACTTCAATCTAAATAAATGCAACCAATATGGCTAGCATGTCCTAATTTACTTTTTATTATGAATTTACAAACTTTGTTCAAAATTTATAGTCAAGCTAACCTTTGTACCTCAAATTAAACTTTAAGAAACTCATATGAAAACCATGCAAACCATATTAAGGTAGTTCAATGGTATGTGCATTTTACGCTTCATCAATCCTTAACTTTATTTATTTTTTAATTTCTTTGGACAAGTGTGTTTTACATTCCATCTTATCTGGCAAGTGAATTTTATGCTCTATCTTATCTTTTTCATATACTTTTATACTTTTCACCAATTTTAATTCAATTTACTTAATTTCCAATAATTCAAAATTTCCAATTTTACCTAATTTTGTTAAAATTGAATCCCTTACTCAATTTTATATAAAAATCATATGAAATTTCATCAAAATTTAATAAATATGTGTAAAGTGTCAACCATACACATAATTCATTCCAAAGTTAAACAAATTCACAATCATTCGTAAACTAATCCATTCTAATTATACTAGCTACATCAATTAAATTAAAACACATTATTCAAAATTTAATTGATCATTTAGAGTTTTAATGAAATATTCAATAAATTATCTTCAAATTTACATCAATATCAAGTCTATAAGAATTGAATACTAGTTCCCTCCCTTAAATTTAAGATGAACACTGTCCCTAGTATGTAAAAATCAAAATAAACATAATATGGGAAACATGGGAATAGGAAACTCCCCTAAATTGATTAAGCCATATTGTGTCCTTTTGAGTTTATGGGAGAGTAGCTATTTGCTAATTGAAAAACAAAAAAAGAAATATAAAAATGTGCAAGACAAAGATAATAAACATTTCTATATTATTAATAATCACCAAGTCTATTAACATTAGAGCATAAGATATAAAAATATCTTAAATGAGAAAGAGTAGAATGTATAATCACAAGTCCTTTAACTACTAAGCCCTAAGTCTCTAGGTCTCATATGATCTCATATCTGTTCAATCTATCCCTATATATGGTCCATCTGTCACCACGTATGACCCACCTAACTCTCTATAAGGATCTTGAGCAGGGTACTCATAGGTGGCTTGAAGAACGTAGAAGCAGAAGGGGCAACTACAGGTGGAGGTTGTAGGCTAGGAAGTATAGGCTTAATAGTTGTCTTAGTAGAAGCCTTCTACTTATTATCGTCTTTAGCAAGAGTGGGTTTTTTTAGCTGTAGAGTCCTCGAGTCTCTCATTTTTACACAACAAATCCAGTTAAAGATTGCACCATCATCCTTAAACCTTATCGCACTTCCACAGTTTAAGTATGATATACAAAATAATGGAAGTACTAGGTGTGTGGACTAGGACCTCTCCCTCAAAGCTCAATCCAAGGTCCCAAAATATCTTGATCAATAGGCAAGGGAAGAAAAAGTTTTTTTTTACACTAATTCTAAAAAACGTTGTACGTACGGGATCATTAACCCTGCCAATGGAATACCAACCCAAATTCCTAGTCCAGGAAGCATCTTACAGAGTATATATGTGTCTTGGAATGGAACCTCATTTGACCCTTTGGCTTATGGAAAGACATTGCTTCTCGAAATAACCATTATAATCCACTCTTTTGTGCTTAGATGATATGTTATGAATGGTTTAAAATACATGGTTCTTCTTAAACCCGTAACATTTTAAGTCATGTTAATGGAAAAATCGAGATTGAAAGTAATTAAATACCTATGAAGTGTGTCCTTTTGCTACTTATATACATTACCCTCCTAGAGGACCCCTAATAATAATGATAAATAGGCTCTAGTGATGAGGATTGGGTACCTTTAAAAAAAGGTTAACCTCATCCTTCTACTTAATATTCATATAGAACTTATGAACGGGTTTAAGTTAATAAAATTTATCTAAGCTTAGCACAAGCTCCCATCCTAGTGATCAAAAAGCTCCAACTATATCAAATCCACCCCCATCGCAAGTGCTATTAATCTACTTATAATGATGTCATTCATGTTGTAGGCCTCTTACCATTCTGTATGCTCTTTAGTAGTTAATTTTAAGTCATCAAAGCTGAATACTTCCTTGAATTGAAGGTTAGGAAGTACCGCATGGACATCAAAATGAAAATTTTATGAAAATTAGGAGTGAATCATTAAAATATTCCTTTCATTAATGAAACAATTGGAGGTTTAAAACTATGTTGAAATGTAGATCATAGTATAAAGAGCATAATGGTGTAAAAATTTTAGCCAAACATTGATAATGGATGCTACAGTGGTGAATAGTGAAGACATGAAACAGAGAAGGAGAAAAATGGGAAAATAGGTGGGGCATTAAGGTGTGAGTGCTTCTAAGATAAAGAGGAACTAAAATCTCACAAAAGGGAGGTGATTTTCATCAAAGGTGGCGATGAATAGGGGGTAGATATAACAAAAACCAAAGGAGAATGGTAAAAGGGGTAAGGAAGAAAAAGAGAAAAAAAAAAAGGGGTAAGGTTAAGTTCAAAATGGCGTTGTTTATACGTGAGATGTGAACTTTAACAACATTTTACAAAGAGTACAATGATGGATTCCTCTAATTCTAACAACGCCATTATTCGAGCCATTGTTATTGTGCTCTAAAATTTTCTTCATGGCTTCGACTCCTTAAATTATCACTAATTACCCCTTAATTCATGAATCATCTAAAAACATATGATTTTACCTTAAATCACTTAAATACGCTGAAAATAAAATAATAAAATAAAAGAAACTAACCAACCAAAAAAAGAGAAAGAAAATAAAGGAACTAATTTATAAATTGGATTACCTCTAAACAAGCATTTCTTTTACGTCTTTAGTGGGATGATGCCATTAAGATTCATGGGGGCTTCAAATCATCGATCCTTAAGAACATCAATTTATCTATAATAACTGCATGTAGAGATATGTCTAGAATATATTATTGTAATTGCACTAGGCTCTATATTAATTCACTAAAATTCAAGTCCTTAAGGTTGATTTTCACCTTAATTACACTAAGAAACTTACAACACTTAGGCTCTTCAGTCCTTACTTTAATATAATTCTATGAGCCAATCATATAGGAAGAATTAGATGAGTTAAAAATGTTAAATACATTTCTCTCATCTTAAGGATTTAAAATCAACTTTCCTCTCTTAACATCTACTATGACTCCCACAATGGCCATAAATGGTCTTTCAAGATGATTAATAAATCTTTGTCCTATTCCATATCTAGGACTAGGAAATCAATAGGGAAAATAAATTTATCTAATTTATGAGCATATATTCTATGATCCCTCTTGGATACATGACAGATCGATTGACTGTAGCGGGCTTATACTCCTCAAATTCCATCTTATTAAAGATAGAAATAGAAATTAAATTTATACTTGTTTCAAGATCCATTAAGTCACTATCTATTTGCAAGTTACTTATAGTGTATGGGATAGTAAAGCTCCTTAGGTCCTTAAGATTAAGAATTTATTTTCTCAATATAATCATGGAGCACTCCTCATTTAGTTTAACAATCTCATGGTCTTTAAGCTTACTATTATTTAAAAGAATTTCCTTTAGGAACTTATCGTAGGAAGGCAATTGGCTAGTACCTTAACAAATGGGATATTGATATGCAATTTCTTAAACACCTCTATGAATTTCTCGAATTTCTTATCTAAGTGGGTAATACTAAGTCTTTAAAGGTATTAAATCTTAGGCTTATAAGGTTGCAGATTGGGATTGACAAATAACCTAAGTTGTTCCTCCTTCTCAACTTATACATTTTTTTCATTTTCTCTTCTCCACCACACTTTCCTTACTCTTCTCTTCCACTTCATTATTCTTCCCTAAACTCACACTTTCCACTTCATTACCAATTCTCAATGTGGTGCCCTTTTAATTTTAATTTTGATAGAAGTATAATAGTAGGAGTTTGCTACTTATTTTTTCTTTACTAAAGCATTAAAATGATATTTGATATGGCATAACATCAATGAGCGAAAATGAAGTAGAAATAAAAGATCTAATATAAAAAAAGATTACATTATGAAAAAAAATTACATTGCATTATTAGAAGCCATTATTTTCAATATAATTATTTAAATTTTCTTATATAAAATAAATAAAAAATTTTGAGTGCATTAAAAGAATTATCTTGACTCATATTATGATTTTTAATTATATAAAATATGGCAGTCTCAAATTAATAAAAATTAAATTAGCATAAAATTGATTTATTATAGAGAATTTTCTTATTGATTTTTTTTCATAATTTTAGTTTACAAGTGTCATGTTCTTTGATGGTACTGCATAGTTTATCGGGCAACCCCTCCTATAAGATTTACATAATTTGGTTAACTTAATTCTCTAAATTCCTAATCAAAGCTTCAGGATTTTGCATCTTAGACTTATTAAATTGGATGTATTTCATCATATTCTCCTCAAAACTAGGCTTCTCTTATGGTAGAGGTACATTAGCTCCAAAATTAGGTTATGAGACTTTTTGAGGATTGCTTTATGAAGGTTATTGACAGTTTTGAATATTGCTCCAGGAGAATTTTAGATGGTTCCTCCATCTAAGATTTTAAGTATTCGAGAATGAGTTCCTTTGTTACCTATTGAAATTCCTTACATATTAGCTTGCTCAAGTTCTTATGGAAAAATACTTTTTACTTGAAAATATAAGGATGAATGGGTGTTGCCTCAATATTTTTTGCATATAACTTACCGTCTAAGTGCATTACTATTAACCACTAACTAGACTATTCATCTTCTTATTTAGGACCTAAATTTACACTACTAAGGGTACATTATCATTGATTATTTGAGCTCTATAGGGTCTCTTTGGGCAATGGTAAAAAAACATATTAAAATTTGCTAGTTTCCATATCCTCTATCAATTTCTAAGTTTGATATGGGGTTCTTTTCTCATGAGATTACCTCCAACTGCAGTATCTATAGTACTATAAATAGAAGGGGTGACTCTAATCTGGAATATGTCAATTTGTTACCACATACCAACTCCATGACTCGAGCACTTAGGCAACGTCTCTCTAAACCTCTCTCAGGCCTCGTATAGACTCTCATTCTCATATTGAACAAAGGATTTGATTTCAATTTTCATCTTTGTTATCTTAGTTAGTGGCAAAATTTTAGTTAGAAAAAGCTTTATAAGCTCATCCAAAGTGGTAATAGAACCAAGTTAGAGTCTAGAGAGTTAGGATATAATTTTATCCCTATGGGAAAAAGGAAATAATCTAAGTTTGATTGCATCCTTTAAAACCCATTATGTATAAAAAGATGATAAATGTCTAGAAAGGTCTCTAAATGAGCATTTGGGTCCTCTACAGTTGAGCTTTTAAATTACAAGACCATAATCATGGAAATAATATTATAAGGGATCTCAAAGTTATTCGGATTAACCCAAGGTCTAATTATACTAGCCAAAGGTCTACTACCATTCCCCATATCTAGGTCCATCGAGGTGGGTTCAATTCATTCTTGCTTAATAGTTATAACTATGTTATCCTGATGTTCCATCTTTAAGGATTCAGTCTTTACCTCAAGTTGATCCTCATTAATAGTTCCTACTTCTACTTTACTAAATGTACCTACTTAAGTTTCTTTCCTAAGTCTGGGCACAATACATTCTACCTCTAGATCAAAATTCAGTTCCTTGAGCTTTTGCTACGAGTATGCATGAAAAGCTAATGAATTAACTACATAAAGAAAGAAAACCAACTGAAGAAAGCAGATACAACAATAAACAAAGAAAAATCACATAAAGAAAAATACAAATCTAAATATAGGTATAATGCAAAAAATAATATAAATAGTAAATAGTAAAAATAACAACAAAATAAAAACCACTCTAGATTAACTAACATCAATATATCCCTAGTATTATTAGTGTGAATCCATGAAAATAGCATTAAAAAAATTCTTATGGCTTGTCTGTACTGATCTTTTTATCCCAAATTTATCCTAAAACCAACATAAGGAAAGTGCACTTAATAACATGTAATATAGTAGCTCTAAGTGAGTCTAGAGATAATTTTCACTGGGATCAACTGCAAGTATTAAGTTAACCGACTTGTAATTATCTAGAGAAATTTGATATGATTGATTAACTAATCAAAACTAATAAGTTAAATTAAACGAACTTTTCAATTTATGTAAAAGAATTCAAAGTTATATTAAAAGTTTATCAGTCCAAATATATAGATAAGATTTCAATGAGTTAATTGAGTTAAGAGTGATTATATGGCTTAATCTATGGTGTCCTTATAAAATTAGGACACAATTACTGTTATAATAGTGTTTTATCCGTATTAGTCCAATTCCATTGTTTAGTCAATCAATAAACTTAGGCAATAGGCTTTAAGCTCAAGAAATTTAATCTAAAGATCCCTATTGTAGAATTAAGACCCTCATAGTTCGTCAATGTTTGATAATTCACTAATTTAAAATTTATTTTTTATTGATTTTTCAATAACTATGGTGGATTTATCGAATCCTTAATTATCTAAGCGTTTATGTTATTTGGCCAACTTAATAGATAATGAAGCATTATGTAAAAAAAGATTAGTCTATGATTCAGAGAATATAACTTACTTAAAACATCTATTGACTTATCCTTAGCTACTAAATTGTTAAGGTCATTTAACAAACTACTAACTTGTTTTACGCAAATACTATAAGTGCACGGACCATAACTTATAGTATAAGCGAATGACTTCCCATAAGGATTAGAATTAGTCACCACTCAATTCAGGTTAAACTTTGTTTAATGCATAATTTCAAACAATAATAACTGAAAAATAAATTAAATTTAAACAAACTAGCAATGAACAATCAAAGGAACAAAGTTCAGGAATTTGGAACTTTGAGGTTTAAGACAAGAAATTACTTCTATTCCTATTTTGTTTCCCTCTTAGCTTATTAATTTAATTATATTTTACCCAACATTTCCTAAAGTTTATTTACCTTTTCTCAAGGTGTAACTAGTTTTCCTTTGTTACTAAAGCAAGATAGAATTATTTTTACAACCTCTCAATCTATAAAACCTTTCCTAAATATTCAATTAGATATGAAGCAATCCTAGAGGCAATAATCAAATAGTTACGATCTCTTTTTAACCACTTGAAAACTTGATGTTTATAGGTCTACTAGGTGCCATCTCTCATTATCTAGCCTAACATAAATTCCCTAACTCAATCTCTCAATCTATTGTAAGGTATAGACATAATAAACATTATAAACATTCGTTCATTGAATAAATAAACAAAAGTTTCACAAAATAGTTCAAGAGTAGTCCCTACTAAGAGTTCAACCACTCGTGACAATGATAAATCCATTAACCAATATATTTTCCATATAAAAAAGTAGAAAAGAGTTAAAAAGAATAAAACTATATGAAGCTTGAAACTCTTCTCCTCATTCCCTAAATACTGGAAAATATGGAAGTTGATGTTTCTTGATGATTCCTAAAGTGGATGATGTTTCTTCTTTTGGGTAGCCACTAAAAACCTCTTCTTGCCTCCTTTGGTATGTCCTAAGATGATGTATAGAGACCCTATTTGCTAGTTTTAACTACACCACAAGTATACAAATCGTATCTTATAGTATAATTGATATCGATCCCACAAGGATTAAATCTAGACACCTAACAATCTAAATTGCACTTGTTTAAGGTCAAATGAAATTATCAAAACTGAAAATTAAAATTTAAAAAATGAAACTTAAACAAATTTAATTGTAGAAAGAAGCAAACAGTGAAGATATTTAATAAGGGAGACTAGGGGTTATTCTATCCTTGTTTATCTTTCTTTTATCTTATTGATTTAATTGTGTTTGACCCAAGATTTCATAAAGTTTCATTACCCTCTCTAAAGGTATAACTAATTATCCCTAATTAAAGTAAGATAGAATTACTCTTGCAATCTCTCAATCTACAAGACCTTTCATAAATATTCAACTAGATGTGAAGTAATCCTATAGGTAATCAATAAAATAGTCAAGATCTCTCTTCAACCAATTATTATTCTGTTCATTGCATGTCCATTAACTTACCAACTCTTGTTGTGTTGGATAATTCACACTAGATCAAATCTATGCTCAATGGAATTAATTTCAAAATTTTCCATAAGATCATACTTTAACAACATTTAATTTGAAACATAAATAAGAAAAAATTCCTTTACAAATTTGTCAATCCACAAGTCATTCAATCTTCTGGCCTTTAATTGTATCTACAGATCTTTTTAGAGAAAAAACTCAAAAACTTTTGAGAGGAAAAATATTTGAAGTGCTAGCTCCAATTTTTCTAATTTTTCATTTTATATCAAAAACAATATTTTTCATATCCTTGATCTTTATCAATATTACAACTAAAGTCAAACTTTAGTTATATTTACAAATTAGTCCTTTTAAGATCAAATATCACATATTGATCCTTGAAGTTTCTAAAACATCTCAATTAAGTCCAACTTAATTCAAATTTTATTTTTCTCCTTTATAGATCTTTTATGTGTGACCAATTAGGTTTCTAATATGTTGGCAATGATTATAAATTCTAATTCTAATTATAATTCTCAATTAGAATTAGATAAATTAAAACTCCTTTTAATTTATCTTTAATTCTCTAATTAAACAATTT
>JAOXYD010000008.1:19751609-19770361 GCA_028565735.1 Pinacopodium congolense | reverse complement strand
GGAAGTGGGAGAGGATTATGATGGAATTTGTGTTATTTTTACTAAGGACTAGACAAAAGTATGATTTAGTTTGGGTAATTCTGGACTAATTGAATAAGTCTACTCATTTTCTACCAATACAATAGACAAATTGATTATATAATCTAGCTATGTTATATATTGATAAGATTATGAGATTGCATGGGGTTCCAATGTCTATTGTATCAGATCGGGATCCACGGTTTACATCTCGATTTTAGAGGAGTCTACAGTTAGCTTTGGGGACTAATTTAAATATGAGTACCACATTTCACGCCAGATGACTCTGTTATAATAGATTGAATTTTTCTAGGATGTTTTAGATTAGATTTTAGTTATTTATTTTTTAAATCATAAAGCTGAGTGTTCTCTAGATAATTGTAATCCGATTGACATAGTACTTACATCCTATAAACTTCCTTATGGTATCGATACTCGGAGTCTTAAATATACTCCACTTTATTACTTGATTTGACCGGTACACTTGCTGAATGTTGGTCTCAAATTAAATTATTAAATTGTGCATGAAAGATAGATAAATTTGAGCTAATTTTGTATGTGGCCAACCGCAATCAAATAAAATTATGATGGAATGTAGTTGACATCAAGGGTATTAGTCTCTCTGTATGCATTCATAAGATTTTTATAGAGGAAGGAGATACACCAGTTTGACGAGTGCAAAGGTGGCTTAAACCACCGATGATGGAGTTAGTGAAGAAGGAGGTTACAAAGCTATTAGATATGGGCGTCATGTACCCCATCTTTGTTAGCAAATGGGTTATCATTATACAAGTTATCCCCATGAAGTCTAGGATCATGATGGTGGAGAATGAGAGTGGAGAGATGGTTCTTACTCAGTGCAGAATGGATGAAGAGTTTGTGTGGACTATTGCAAAATCAATTCAATAAGTAGAAATGATCATTTTTCATTATCGTTTATTGGTCAAATGTTAGAGCACCTTGCTTGTCATGCTTACTATTGTTTTGTTGATGGTTACTCAAGTTATATCTAGGTGGCCATTACTCCAGAGGACTAGGAGAAGATGACTTTCACCTACCCATATAAGACCTTTTTTTATCGTTAGATGCTAGTTTATGCAATGTTTTCGCCATAGTTTAGAGATATACGGTGAGTATCTTTTTTATTATTTCGAGAAAACCATAGAAGTTTTCATAGATGATTTCATTGTGTATGGATACTTCTTTGATATATGTCTATATCACCTTATCTTAGTGCTTAAAAAATGCTTAGGAACTAACCTTGTTCTTAATTCTAAAAAGTGTCATTTGATGGTACAATAAGGGATAGTTTTAGGACATGTGGTTTCTACGAGGGGTATTGAAGTTGATAAAGCTAAGATAGATCTTGTGTATTCTTTACCTTACTCCTCTTTTATACAGGAGGTTCGATCTTTTCTTGGCCATGTAGGAATCTATTGCATGTTCGATCAAGGCTTTTCAAAGGTTGCATAACCATTATATAGGTTGCTCCAAAAGGAGGTGGGGGTTTTTTTAATGATGAATGAAAGAATGTGTTTGATCTTTTGAAGAAGAAGTTAGTTACTACACATGTTCTACAATCGCCAGATTGGAGTTTGTAGTTTGAGTTGATGTTTGATGCCTCTAATCATGTAATTAGAGAAGTTTTGGGCCGATGAATGGGGAGGGTTCCATACGTGATCTATTATCCCTTGAGGACGCTGAACAATACTCAAGCAAAGTACAACACTATAGAAAAGAACTTCTTGTTATAGTTTTTTTTTCTTTAGATAAGTTCAGATCTTATTTTTTAGGTACTAAATCATTGTTTACTCTGATCATACAGTTTTGAAGTACCTACTATTAAAGAAGGAGGCAAAGCAGAGGCTCATTCATTGGATAATCCAACTTCAAGAGTTTGATATGGAGATTAAATATAAGAAGGGTTTGGACAATGGAGTGGCGAATCATTTGAGGCAGCTAGTGCCGCATGACATAAATATAGACCCTATTAATGGTGACTTTCTGGATGAACAATTATATGTAGTGCAACTGGTGACTCCTTAGTATTACAACTTGGTAAAATTCTTAGTTTCTCACTGATTTCTTGTAAATTTCATCATGGCACAAAAGGAGAGGATGAAGAGATAGGCTAATTATTACATTTTGGACAATCTATATGAAGAAATAGGCTAATTATTACGTTTTGGACAATCCATACTTGTGGAGGTATTATACGGATCATGTAATAAGAAGGTGCGTACCCATTACTGAGTTTTCTTCTATTTTAGCTTTTTGTCATTCTTATGCATAGAGAAGTCACTTTGGGTCAAAAAGGAAAACTCATAAGGTTTTGGAGAGTGGATTTTACTAGTTATCTCTATTTTAAAATGCTTATGACTTTTTCATAACTTACAACAATTGTTAGAGAATCGTTATGACGGGTCCCCATGGTAAAATGCCCCAAATGGTATGACGGGTCCTCGTGGTAAAATGCCCCAAATCCTAATATGTTTTTTGATATTTTTAATGTTTTGAGTATGAATTTCATGAGTTTCTTTCCCTCTTCTTTTAGATTTCAATACATTTTTCTTACTGTCGAATTTATGTTGAAATGGGAAAAAGCAAAAGCCACTTATACTAACAATTCTAAAGTAGTTACAAATTTATTGAAATCTAACATTTTTTCTAGGTTTGGGGACTTGAGAGCCATCATTAGTGACAAAGGTACATACTTTTGCAACTGGAATATTGAAGCTCTCTTTAAAAAGTATCAGGTGGTGCATCGCGTTTCTACATCTTAACACCCCTAGATGAGTGGCTAGGTCGAGGTATCTAATTGAGAGATTAAGTTTATTATAGAGAAAATGGTGAATCTCAATAAATAGGAGTGGAGTTTTCACCTCATTGATGCCTTATAGGCCTATCAGACTGCATATAAGACTCTAATTGGGATGACGTTATATCGACTAGTCTTTGGAAATCCATGACATCTACTTATGGAGCTACAACACAAGGTCTATTGTATGATCAAGCAATGCAACATGGGGTTAGACATTGTGGAAGAACATAGGAAGTCAAAGTTGTAAGAGTTAAAGAAGTTGTGCCATGAGGCACTTGAAAATGCCTAGATCTATAAAGAGAAAAGAGAGGCATTCCATGATCAACACATCCCTAAGAAGAAATTTGTGTTAGGTAAAAAATTCCTTTTATGTCGTCCTTGACTTAAACTTTGCCAAGCAAATTACGTTTAAAGTGGATAGGTGTATTTGAGGACACTCGAGTATACCCCTATGGTATAGTTGAGATCTAGAGTGCAAAGATATGGAAGGAGTTTCAGATTAATGGACATCACCTTAGGCCCTACTTTAATGGGTGCCAAGTTCAAATTTTAAAAGTGGTGGAGCTTGAAGCTCTAACTTATGTGAACTGATATGCGATTCAGAATCAAGCTAGTGATCTTAAACAAGTACTTTTTGGGAGGCATCTTAATTTTGTCCTTTAATTTCTATGGTTTTCTGTTTTTAAGACACGTTTTGATTTATTTTCATTTAAGTTTTTTACTCTCTTTTTTCTCGTTTTATTTGTAGGAATTCAAGAAGGATGCTATGATCTTTGTTTTCAAGCTTGACATGGCCTCCTCACTTCAGGGAAGTATTCTTGGTTCCATCTTTATATGCCTGTTTTTCATTTTTTTAAGACATTGGGACAATATCTATTTTAATTGTAGGGTTGGGAACAAAATTTTTTTCTACACTTGAGTTTTATATGTCTAATAGTGATGATTTAAATATGTAACTTAAAATGATTCTCATATTTATGTAATTGTTAATTGTTGTACTTGAACAAAATTGATGCTTTTGACTGGAAAAACTTTGCTAAACTCTTGAAATGATGCTAACTTAAAAAATTTTAAAATTTTCTTTTTTTAGGGATTTTCATATGTTTAGAGACCCATTTGTATGATATTTAGTGTTTGAGTAAATTTTGTATGGTTTATCATATGAATTTGGAATGGGATGCTTGAAATAAAGTATAATTTTTTTGTGTTGTTAAATAAAGTGAGAAAATTTTACTACGTTGGCTTCAAACTAATGTAAAGGATGAAGTTTATAAGTGATTCTAGTAGCCATTTGAGAGGGTGATCTAGCCTAGTAACCAGGGGTGTTCAAGTCAAAATGTCCACCTTCTCGTTAAAAAGCTATATGCATCTTAAACAATCTAAAGGAGCATCTTAGTTGAGTAATCGGGGTCATTTATGACAAGGTGTTTGTCCTCACATAAAAAGACTAGGTGAACTCCTAAATATGGCTAAAAAATCAATTCGTGTTGTGCTTTTAGTTATTTTGATCATCCTTGACTATTTTCTGTGATAACCTATATGAAATGGCTTAGATGCGTGACATTATAAATATTGGGTAAGTTTTTCACTAATTGTGTGCTTTATTTATGATTATCTTGTTTTTATCATGATAGAGTTCAAATTTGTGAATCGGATTAAGGCAAATTTGTGAATCAGATTAAAGGCATTGATTGATTTCTTTTGTGATCAATCAACTCTTGACTTTTGATTGGAATTGTTTGAGTGAAGTTTTTAATTCATTATTTGAGGACAAAAAATGATTCAATTGTAGTGGAATTTGATAGGGATGATTTTTGTTAAGTTTTTTTGTGTGTGTAGATTCATATGCATTCATCCCTATTTTTGATATAAATTGCTTAATTTATGTCATTATTTGTTGAATGATAGTTTTAATTTTTGACACAAGTTCTGGACCAAAACACTAAGTTTGGGAAAGAATTGGAGCAAAAATGGAGTAAGGCATGTCAATCTGAACCATTAATGGTTGTTGTTGCTAATTAAAAGTGGTTCAAGTAGACCACTCTTAAAGGGAGAAACTTAAATCCTTCATCAGTGGTTCAACCGACCACCAACAAGGGAAAGTGAATCACTATTAAAGCACTGTCATTGAAAAATAAAAATGTTGAATAGGTCTTTTATTCATCCTCATATTTTTCCTAATTAAAAAGGGTATAAAGGGATCTTGAAACATATAAACACTCTCTCCGGAAACCAGTATCATTCCTTTAAGGGGCCGCTTGGTATTATTGCTAGTTGTGACTTTTAGTTGTAGTTTTTGTATTTTTGTATTGACTTTGGTGTGTTGTTTTTAGTTTCTATGTTGTTTTTCTTGATTTTATGATGTATTAGTATGTTGTCTTTTTCAGTTTCTGTGCTATTTTTATTGGTTTCTGTGTTTGAAAACACAAGAAACCAAAACTAAAAAATAAAATGAAACCAAACAAACCTTAAGCTTTGATATTGTTTTCTTAGAATTTCTTGCTTGTTTTAAGTTAGTTTCGCTATTGTTTTTCTTTCTATCACTTTAATTCAATGTTTTAGGTGTTATTGAACTTTATTTACTGTTTTTGAGTCATTTCACAACTATATTTTGTATTTCCATCTTTTAACATAGTTAGCTTGAATGTTTGATGGGTTTTGAGATTGAATCTCTTGAATATTCTGTGGATTCTTGATTATATATTAATAGATAGTTTTCTTATTAATTTATAGCCTTGATATTAGTTGTTTAAGCATGGTTTATAGTTGTTTAATGTTTTTTTATTAATTTGAGCATGTGTGGCTAATTGTTAAGGTGTTAAAGGGATGACGGATAATTATTTGTGAGAATGGAATTGTGTTTTCCTTGAATTGGTATTTCTAAGGTCAAGTTAAATTGGAACTTTGATGTAATACCAAGAATTAAGGGTTATTTATAGGCTTGATCACCCATTTTGTAATTCCTAATTCAAATGTACGATTAAGCTTTTAATACATCATAATCATTAGTGATTTCTGTAAATATCAATAGAATAATTGGTTTTGTAGGTAAACCTAACCAATTAATCTAAGGCTGTAATTCTTTAGGTTACACTTTCAGAACTTATTTTATTGTGTCTTAAGTTAGTTGTTCCCTATTGCTTAAGGCTTATGCGGTATTAAAACTAGAGAGTTTATTCTAGGTTATAGTGGAGTTAGGGGCATTTCTAAAACTTATTATATTTACTTATTTTGGAGGAACTTAGGATACAAGAGCTTTTTTGGATCCATAAGCTAACATTTTAATTAGAACACCGTTTGTTTAAATTCAAGTATCAATGGTTGTCTTAAAAACTTAATGATACCTTCTACCTATTTCTTTGATATTTTTATTAGTTTTATCATATTTTTCATTGTTTTTTATCTCTTTAGTTACATTAATTACATCTTAGCTTATTTCGCTTTCAATGTATCATGGGTTTTTGTTTTCATTTTCTATACAACATTTGAAATAGTAATTGCATTCTAGCCTTTTATAGTTTGACTTGAGCTTGCCATACTATACAGTGAGATTCAGTTAGGATTATTATTTGGTAGTTTGCGAGAAGCTACCATTATCCTCTCATTTTATTTTGAGAACCTAATTATTCTCAATAGCTTTTTACCCTTTAGGGGGATTAACCAAGCCTCATATTTGATTGGAGCTTAAGGAGACATTCTTTTCATTGATTACTTTCATTCATTTTTCTTTATTAGGGCTTGAAATAACCTCATTTACATTCTTTAGCTCATTTTTTTCTTAGGAGATACTCATGTGAATTTCCCTTTACTTTCCAAAACCATATTGGAAATTATCCCATATTTACTTTGATATAATTAAGATTCTTGAGAAATAAATTTATCAACAACTTAATTACTTCCACTCAAATCAGACACTATAGGTAAAATTTTATTAGTGGAAACACAAATTAATCTTGAATCAATTCATCATTTTCTTTATTGCTCCCACTAGAATAAAGTCCCTGCTACTTGATCAAATGTCTTATACTAAGACAGGCCTTTGCCTATCTCACCCTGCCTTGGATCTCATTCCTTATAAATATGAAATCTTATTATTTGAATTTAGTTAATCCTCCACTACCTTGTTCATTTAAGAATATACAATCTTTTGAGTATTTAGAGTATTTAATAATGATACTCCTCTTCTATCTAGAACCTTTTTTTTTCCATATTTATGAGAGAAATCTCTAACATATGCAATATAACTCCAAGAATTTTCAGTCATCATGTAAAGATTTTTATTTATCCGTGACGTTTATAGTATACTTATAACTGAGATCGTAGACATTTAATTAAGTATATAAATTACTTTTTAGCAAGACATCACCCTAAAGGTGATTAGTGAATTTTCTTATGCCACCACGACCCTAATCATCTTTAATGGAATTTTACATACGATTTTTGTTATAGAGCTTGTGGAATAGTTAATTGCTTTCTATTCCTTTTTTATCATATAACATACTGAACTCATCAGACATGTATTCTTATTCCATCTACTTAACTTTTCACCCAATTCATATACTTTATGAAACAATGAAATGCTTCTAATTTGTCAGAAATCAAATAGATGTGACCATACCAAGTAAACCACAAATGTCATAATGAATAACTTGCAATCTATATATAGCTTATTATTATTCTTCCCTGCCAAATGGCTTCCTTGTCATTTTATTGATTAAACAAAATTCACATATAGTAAAATATAATTAATTTAGATCACCTATTAGGTCTGTCTTTGTTAATTGACTTATTCAATTTTGATCAAAGTGACATAGTCTAGTTTGCCACAAAATTTTTATAAACATTAGGTTCATTAGTTGAAGCAAATAAAGAATAAATAATATTATTATTTGCATCACAATTCTTAAAATAATGAAATCATCCAACATCGTACCATGACCATAGTAAATATAACACCATTTCTTCACTTGTGGAAGCTTACATCAAAATCAAGTATAAATAACACTAACATAGATATAAGATTCCTTTGAATCTTTAAAGCATACGAAACTTCATGTAGGATTAGAGAATGGTCACCATGCATGGCCAACATGCATATGTGGGATTTTGTGAAATTTTATGAAGACATTTCTATCCCGTAATACGTGGTTAGTTGCATTTTAATATACAATTCAGAAAGGATGTGATTCAGTTATAAAGACAGAACATAAGAAATTCACAAATTAAATGTCTATGCTAAATGATTGTACCTTTTCTATACTTGCTACAATCACAAGCAAAGTAACCTTTATTTTCACAATTATAGTACTTTATTCTTTTTTTTTCATCTTTATTGAAAGAATTTTTCCTTTTTTTATGTTAGTTTAATTTGGCCTTTAGTAAATCCTGAATTTTACAGTGAAGACTTGCATTCCTCTTCCCCTTGAGCTCATCATGAAGTTTACATTTTTTTAATCCATAGCTCCAGGTGAACTAAAATCAATAATGTATACCTCATAAGTCAACTTGGAGCTTCAAGAGATTATTCCTTTCATACGAGGTACCTCGAAGCAACCTCTAACGTCTTGATTCCATTAATGCATCCAATGCATTTTTATATGCCCCTATCTTTAAAGTAAAGATTGGATTAAAAATTACACTTAATACTTGTCAAACAATTCATGATGAGTATCTTTTAACCTAGTTATCATATTTGAAATTTGTTTCAAATGCCTTTTTGATAATTCCTCACCCTTAGTTCATACTAGAGATACTTCTTAAAATGTCCAGTTAAAGGCACCTTGTGTCCTTAGCATAATCATTGTCTAAACTCATGCATATATCATAAACCATACTGCTCAGTAACATAATGCGAGCTCACAAGTTCTAAATTTTCAATTATCATATGATTCACGATCACTTTTATGTTATAGTAATTTTACTATAATCAGGAACTTCTATGGTTATATTAAAGGGTTCTAAAATCTCTTGCTTTTGCAATATATATTGGGTTTTATTCATGTTCTATGTCTCATTTTATCATCACTCAATTTCTTATCTTTGTTAAGTTCAATGAAAATGCTTTTTAATGCAGTAGCCTTATTCCGAACAATAAGTTTCTATAATAAAGAAGAAATATTATAGTTTCATGTTATTATCACATGATTTATACACCAAGTGAATAGTCAGAATTCAACTGCTTATAAAATCGAAAGAATATAAGTGTGATCAATCATCATTCATATAACAAATAATTTTATTTACCATACTCAAACATAGTTCAAGTAATAAGAACTTATTTCTAATTCTAATCAACTAAACAAATTAGAAAAACCTATTCCTAATTTTCTTTTTATTATGATTAGAAACTTATTTCTATCAATGCTTAACTAAAAAAAATTAGTTTCTCTAATTATAAAATTAATTTATAAATTTAATCTAATTAAAAAAATTATTTTATTACAATTAGAAAACTCATTCCCAATTTTTATGTAATTAGAAACTCATTTATAATTATTTTCTTAATTAAAAAATTATTTATTTTAATTAGAAGACTTATTTTTAATTTTATTATAACTAGAAACACATTTCTAATTTTTATTTAACTAAACAAATTAATTTATTTTATTTAGAAAATTTATTTATAAATTCTAATTATTTTTATTTTATTTTTTTAAAAATGTAATAATGGAGGCATTGGCGCTTGCAGCCCAAGCTGATTAGACTTACATGCCATTATATATTTTTAATTTTTTTGTTTTTTTTCTTTGTTGTCTCTTTCACTACTAAGACTCAACCCTAGATCATGGTCACCACTATCACCGGCGGTCAAAAAAAAAAAAGATTAGAAATGGGGTTTTCTTCATGTATGGCTCTTAAACTACAACATTTAACATCACTCACCCATCAAATTCATAAATCAAATTCTCTTATCGGTGACTAACACATGTTAGTTTTGGGTTTCATTTTCTTTGATATGTTTCTCTCACTAATTACTAGTTAAACATAGAAAAGAAAGGGGGTACGATACAAAACATAGATAAAATGGCAACAAAAAAGGAAAAACATAGGTAATAGAAAAGAAAAAATATGACGATAAAAAGACCAGGCATTCATCCTAAACTAATTTTTAAGATCAGGGCAACTATCACTTATATCAGCAACCACCCTTCCTAGCCATGTAACCTCAATAACATTAATTGACAATTATTTATGCAATATTTAATTAGAAAGTACTTTTCAACAATGTGCTTTAAGTGGTGATGATAATGATCGTCTAGATTATAAATTCTAAACTATATAATCCAGATTTTAGTAGAACCTAAATTTCACTATTCCCATTGTATCAGATAATCAAAAAGCAATTTAATAATAAGAGAGAAGCATACTTTCAAAAACAAAAAACAAAAGTAAAACATGATTTTCAATATGCATATAAATCTGACTATGATATCAATGTTAGAAAACAAGATCAATAATAAATATTGAAGAACAACAATAACATATATTGGATATATAGTATATATTTCATTAAATATGCATAATTTAAGAATAATCACAACTTATGAATTATTTTTGTATTCCATAGGTTAAAGAATTCTAGTTGATTCCAATCTCTAGTTCTTCAACATGAAGAATTTCTCATTCTTGTTAAATTTTATCCTTTTGTTTGAACCACAAGTTTTTATACTAAAATTGAAACAACCAACATAACTTCTAAACTTAAATTTAAAAGTTATGTCTTTTAAGTAAAACTACCATAGGTGGATTAGTAATTTACATCCATAAATATATTTCAATTATATTAGGCATAATTTTTCTTCTCAATATTAGTAATCACATATTCTAATAAGGTTTTTTTCTTAACAAATATTTATAACATTTTACTCTTTAATTTCAAGTAGATATTTTAATAGAAGTTCAACTGGGGCAATTGCCATATTATTCAAAAGCGAGCACATATCACAATTGAATTTATATAGTTTTTTTTATTTCTGGCTATTTGTGAACATACTCCAATCCAACCTTTGCTTGATAAATATTTATAATATGTTATTTTAATAAAAAGTATTTATAATATTTTTATCTCCATTTTGAATCCATTTATTATTTCCCTATCATTCACACCATTTTTCACTAGATATGTCTTAAAATTCTTTACTTGCTATTTAATAAGAAATATTTTATTTGAGTTAATAGAAATTTTTCCTCATCATTGGCAAAGGCTAATTTTAAATCAAACTATTTACTTGAGAAGTATTTTTAATACTTTTTTATGAGCACATATTTTAGTTGCTCTTTATTCAATAAGTCGTTATAGTTTCCACTTGCCATTAATGTAATGTTTTGCTTAAACATTCTTGATAATTCTTTACCATTATTTAGGAGTATTTATTTTTATCCATTTAACATAATTTTGTATTGAACTTTATTATAATAACTAACACTTGCATTAATTTTTAGTCATTGAATTTAGAAATGATAAATTACCAAATTAACCATATGTTTTTTAACTTATCTAACAAAGGACAACCCTATAGGTGTCAGTGGTTATAAAGACAAAAATCGAATGTGTATTAAGGTTAATTCTATTAATGGCTGACATGTCGTAATAAAAGGTGGTGTATGAACATTCTTGATAACTCATAATAAAAGCCACCCATTTATAGTTTCGCTTTATTTACTAATTCAAATACCATGAAAATGACTTCATCCTAATACATGAAGAGAAGAAGCAGTAAGTCTAGAGGTTAGATGATGGAGTATAGCTTAAATAATCACCAATTGTATTTAGCAAATCTTATAAGTACATGTGGATAGGGATTACATTTGTTAAAAACTATTGGTTATTATTGACAACAATATATTGTTTCCAAAAGGAAATACACGAATACAGATTGGAATTGTTGAGAATCTTTTCTTGTTAGCTCTTTCCTTCCAGAATTCTCTTATTCTTTCTTTTTTCCTTCTTTGGTGCTACCAACACTCTATCAATTGGTATCAGAGCTGTTCAATCTACAACCATCGATTTCCTGCAATAGTTGTATATGAGGATGGTTAAGGACACTATAGGACAAGAACTCAAAGGATTGGAGGAGATGCTTAAAGGCCAGTTGAAGGAAATGCAACAAGAGATGTAGCGAGACTTCTTGGAGGTTCATTCAAAGTTTTAAGAGGCTCAACACAAATAAGCTTAAGAGCTTTGGGAAATGTTCCACGAATAGATGATGTTGCAGAAAGCCCATTTGCAACCGTAGCCATCGAGTGCACCTTCCCCTTTATAAGGCAAGTTCAATCATGGAAACATGATGCACTTAACGGCAATGGACAATCAACGCCAGCATTGCCTAACACGGTTTGGGAAGATTGAGTTTCCCATATGTAATGGAGAAAAAGTGTATAACTAGATCTATAGAGCCAAAAAATTCTTTGAAGTAGATCGTATACCACCGGAGCTTAAAGTTAAAGTTGCAGTAGTCCATATATAGGAAATAACGGCAGAGTGGCATCAAATTTTTATACGGCACTGCCCAACCATGGTGGAACCATCGTAGGGGGAGTACATTTTGGTGTTGACACAACATTTTGGAGATGAGGCATTTGAAGATCCGATGGGAACCTTTAATGAGGTATGCCAACAAGGGATATTTTAAGAGTACTATACTCTTTTAATAGTTCTTTGAACAAGTTACGAATCCCAGAACCCTATTTGGTGGGATTCTTCCTTAAGGGCCTATGTCTTGAGATTGCAATTTCGATTAAGCTCCTGAATCCCCTTAATCTACAGAATGCTTACATTTTACCCAAATGAAAAAAGGTGATTATATCGGTTTGTTATCCACACAGTAAGGCAGGGCACTCTAACACATTGACAACCATTATATTGGTAAGTCACCGAACTAAATTCAATAAAGTTACTACCACCACTGAACAGGTCAACATTTAAGGCTCGAGTGAAGCCAGTACAAAAACCATCGAAACAATTAAGTGGTAAGGAATTTGAGGAGTGGTGGGCAAAAGGTCTTTGATTCTAGTATGATGAAAAGTTCAACCTAAGGCACAAATGTAAGAAGAAGCCATTGAACTTATTAGTTGTGGGAGATGTGGATGAAGATCAAATAGACCAACCAAAACCTGGGGGAGGTTTGAATGGGGAAGCACAGGAGGAAAATAAGCCCCCTCTTATTTTCCTGCAGACCATGTCTAGCACCCAAATAGGAGATTTTAAGTAGATGCGAATAGTAGGTTACCATAGAAGTAAACCCTTACAGATGCTAATTGATAACTGGAGTACCCACAACTTTATGGATGCCTCTATAGTCCAGAAAGGAACTTATGAATGTGTTAAGATGGATGGGATTAATGTAACAATAGGAGGTGATTTTCATTTGGCTTGTGATATGTTGTGTAAGAATTTCCTACCTAATCAAAGGGAGCCCTATTCTGATCCAAACAGATATAGAAGGTTAGTAGAAAAGTTGAACTATCTCACTATGACTCGAACTGACATTACTTTTCCTGTTAGTATTATGAGCCAATTTCTTAACTCATCATGTGAAAATCATTGGAATGTAGTCTTTCGGATCCTAAGGCATATCAAAGGATCACCTGGTAAGGGACTTGTTTATATGGACAAGGGTCATACAAATATCATTGGATATATTGATGCAGATTGGGCAGGTGATGTTAGTGACCAAAAGTCCACTTCTAGTTATCATGTTCTTACTAGAAAAAACCTAATTTCGTGGAAGAGCAAGAAGCAAACAGTTGTTGCAAGGTCTAGCACGAAAGCAGAGTACCGTGCTATGGCTAATGCCAATTGTGAACTTTTGCAATTAAAGCACTTGCTCTAAGAGTTGCAGTTCTGTGAGATTGGTCCTATGAAACTTACTTGGGATAATCAGTCAGCTATGTATCTCTCATTAAATCCAATCTTTCATGAGAGGACCAAGCATATAAAAGTTGATTGTCACTTCATCAGAGAGAAAATCCTCTCAAGCATTATTAAGACTTCTTATGTGAACTCTAAGGATCAACTAGCAGACATGTTGACTAAGTCCTTACGGGGTCCTAGGATAACATATATATGTAACAAGTTGGATGCATTAGATATATATGCTCTAGCTTGAGGGGGAGTGCTGATTTTGTTTGATTTACCATATCATAATCCCTTAAATCTAGGGGTTATGATTTCCTCTAATTGTATATAAATACTACTGTATAGCTCTCTTGAAGATACACAGAATAAAAATCATATTTTTCTGAACTCAGATTCAATTGACTGATTTGCAAGGGTTAGGTTATTACCTAAAATAGAACCCTAGTTTTGTATCTATGTAAGTTTATCCATTCTATGAAAATAATGCGAAAGAATTCTAGATTTTTGTTCAGGATGTATCCAAATTTAAATATTGTTGTGATTGAAGCTTGTGATTGATCAAGGAGGAGGCTTCTAACTTCAGCTACTTCCTTGGTTCTTTTAAAGACCACACATTTAATTAAAACTACATGGGTTAGTTCCAAAATTTTTTACGTTAGAAGGAGCCAAAATACATATTCCAAACTATAAAAAGGAGACACACTTTGTCTTTAAAATCATAATTGTTTGAGAAATCGGGAAAAGTTGAGCTGATTCTTTTTTCTACACAAAATATTTATAAAGGTGATAATTATGCTCCCCTATGGTATTGATGTTTACAATCATCTATAGTTTGGATCTTGTTAAAGATGCTCCTATCATTTGATAATTAGCTAAATAAATGATTTTCCTAATAGTTTAACATATTATTTTATTAATATATAGGTATGATATTGTAATACAATGCAAATTGTAACTACTTATCGATCATATTTTGGTACAAGTGGTTCCGACTGATATTGAGCATAGGCATATTTGATTAATTGTCAAACTGCTGGGGACTCTTATTGAGATTCAAAATGTACAGGCTTAATAAATACAATAATGGCATGGGACGCTTTGCGCAATTAATCCTAACTTTTATCATTTTGCAACTTCCAACGTGATTTTTTTCCAATAATTCCTTTTTTTGCCAGATTTTACATTATTAAATTCCTTTTTCTTTGACATATTTCCAACAACATACTTTCATTTATTTTTCAAATAATTATGAAAAATTTTTGTCTTCTACTTTTTTTTCCATATCAGTGCCGAACCACAATTACAACCCCAAAGTTTCTATGATATCATAACTCCCTATAACAAGGGTTATTTTTGTTTTTTGTTTTATTATCTTTTCAAAACTCACAAAGCTGTGTTTCCTGAAGGCAAAAGGATGCTGCAATTTCTTACAAATTTTCAGCTAACTAGAACAAATGGGAAAAGCGACTATATTGTTATATTTATTTAAATACAAGTAGAACCCTCACATTAATTCTCTTAAGTTTCTCCATATGGTGTTGGTTTAGTGCTAGGTCTTCAGAAGCAATAAGAAAAGTGAAAACTGTGTTTTTTTTTTCTTTCCACTAGTCAGTGATTAACTGTGGATAAGCTTGACTATGATAATTTAAAAGAACTAAGGTATCTTCAGAATATTTGCTTGACTGATGTTCTCACATGGTCATTTTATGAATATTCGACCTTATATAATCTAATTACTTTCTTTCGTAAGAGGCTGCACTACTTGCGTTGCTCAAGTAATCACTTGGCAATAGAATTTCCTAGTGAAATTGGAGTTGGATTGTATTAGTTTGGAACATAGACATTTTTAACCACTAGTTTTGCAGCATGCATGATATTCAACATCCAAGACCCACTGGGAATAAGGATGAAAGCCATCAAATTGGATCTCTCAAGGTAAAGGAAGATTTTGAGTGGGGAAAGTTTGCAAGAGGAGCTGTCTATGCCCTAAAAAGTAGGGGAAACTCTCTCACCCAGGTTAGGAATTCTGTTCTGTACTTTGTCAACATCTCTGACATTCAAATGATAGGAGTGACGAATGGTAAAACTTGGGCTGGTTGAGGTAGTAGAAAAGGACTTAGCATTATCCTATTGCAAGTTCCAACTAGCTTCAGTGTCTTGCTGAGTTTTCTTTGCAAACTTTGTTTATTCTATTGTGGTATCCATTTTAAATATGGTAGTTATTATATTGATTTTTCTTAGTCATATATGAATTCGGGCTTTAGTTGTGTGTAGGTAACTATAGTTGGCAGTTAATAGTGGTATTACGTGATCTTGCAAATAAATCATTTATAAGCATTACAAAATGCATGAACAATGGTCTCATTATACGTTGGATTTATGACTGGAGAGAAACTGAGTTTGATTTTCTGTCTCTATCTTTTGCTCTTTTACTCGCTCTATCAAACTATCTATCTACACACATTTTAGATCTTCTGGGAAGATGAGCAGTAGTGCATGTTCATAGAAGCATGTGCATTGTTTTGTTGTAGATTATGTGATAGCAGAAAAGGTTGCTATTATCTAGACATGAATTTAATGTTGAAGGGAGCAACCTTTTACCTTCAGCTATGTCTTTTTTCTTTCCAGGTGTGATATGGAATGGCCAGAGCATATGCCAACTATTTGATAAAATGTAGAAGCTGTATATTAGGTTTGCTGGAGGATAAATCCAGGAATCACTCTGAGGATCTAAGAATCACTATTAGAAGACAGCATTACACTTGTCAAATTGAAAATTCTAAGTTCAGAGGATAATTATTACTTCCATTCATCAACTGAAAAGTGCCAGTGAATCTTTTTGGAATTTGGATTTTTAACTCTAACTGTCGATAATATACAATAAATCCTTTGCTAAGGACATCAACCTTAAATAGAATCGAATAAATGAAAGAGCTAGCCTTTCAAGATATTTTATAAAATACAAAACTGGATAATACGAACATAAATACTTGTTAACAGGAAAATTAATAAACAGATATGATTGACTGGATGATAGATCTCACTGATCTTTTGTTTGTTAGGGATGCCTCAGCTGTTGAGTGAGGCATATTTCCTAGAAATAATATTACACATTGCACCTTAACTGGCAGTATATGCTAAACCTAGATACATTATTCTTGAATTACTGATAACCTTATCATTATATTTTAAGGAACTCATGGTCAATACTTCAATCGCTGCAGGGTATCACAGGATTCATATGTGGTTCAGAAGGTCTTGACAGTTCTGGTCTTAGTTCTTCTGCTGCCGTAAGTTGATTGCTGATGTTCATTCTTGAACATGGATAGTTCTTCATACTTTTCTTTTCCTAATTTGAACTTTTGGGTGATGATGATAGACTATAGAGCGATACACAAAATCCAACTAGTAATAAACAATAATGCTAATACAGACGCTTCTGTTATAGTTGTGAGTGTTCAGTTTTACTTTGTTCCATATTTTCAGTATAGCAATTAATGACTTTGATTTGGAAAATTCAACGTGCAAAGGCTTAAATTTTCCCTTATCAACCATTAGTTGCAATTGACATGAGAGAGGGAGATGAGTATTTATATTGTCGTTTTACCACATTGCATAAAACTCTTATGAGAATTCTTGAGTAGAGAATTCTTTATAATCCACTATACCTTTTAATTTCAACATGTCAATTGCATAAAATTATATCCAATTAGAAGAAATTGAATTTTGAGAAAAGAATGGTAGCAAATTGTCATGCAGGGGAGCCTGCATTAACTATAAATGTAAATGAAAAACTTCGAGAAACATTTTGAATCATCTTGGAGTTTTTTCACGGTCTCAAGGAGGACTTTGCATATGTTAGTATGTGGAACTCTAAAGGAGTAATGGTTTCAAATTGATTACTTATCCATTGGTCAGAAGCAAATATCTTTCTGCTTCCAGGAGTGAAATAGCTCATAATTTCGGGACATGGCATATGCAATGACGTCCTAAATGTTTGGAACTAAGATTCTTTGTTTGCTGGTCCAACTGAAGTAGTGAATGGCTAGGTTTTCCTTAAAGCCTTTTAGTGAGTAGGGATTAAGGGAAAATAGAATGAATAAGTGTAAGAAGAATTGAGATTAAAAAGAAAAAGACCTTTGCAGATTTAATTTTGAATAACCACAGCTGTGCGTAATACCTTTAAAATACATGGGGAACTGCGCCTTGTACTGTGAAGGCTTAATATTATGACTTCCAGGCCAGTAAGAGGCAGTTGGATGACCATGGCAGTCAAAATGTCTGAAATTAGGCACCAATTTATCTTTTGACGAGTTGGAATTTAGTCAATTCATTAGTGGAAAGATTTTTGTTTGTTTCTACCTTTCAGTAGATTTCAAAATTGATCTCTGAATAACCTACTGGACCTCCTTCCGTACTATTTCCTAACTTTTTACTCATTTTCTTGTAAATAAGTTATCCAAAGGGATCACTTTCAGGCCATATTTTTGTTCCATTTGTGATTGTAGTTTTCTGATTTAGCTGAATGAAAGAATTAAGCTATCTATTGCAACTTCAGACTTCATACTTGAGGGATGCGTCATTTTTCCTGTATTATATTCCAATATTTTGATCTATTTAACAGGTTGGAGTTGCTTATCTTTTGGCTTTTGAAAGGGCAAACAACTTAACTGTAACAACCATGGAAAACATCGAGTATGATAGGTATGTTCTCTAGTATTTGAACCTATTAATGTGTCGTATTGATGTCTATATGTTGAAGAATTCTAGCATTTCATTCTGATCCATTAATGACCATATTTATGCCATATTTCTCTCGTACTACTAGGGAGACAACTTGATGGTAAGGTATGCATATTTGTGGGTGTTGAATTAGTTTAGGAGATTAAGATTAGATTAGCATGATTAGTTTCCTTATTTTTATATTAATATGGTATCAGAGCTAAGGGCTTCTGTGTGAGGGTTGTAGTGCTATCATAGCCTTTGAGTCTTTTTATCAAACACTTGGTGTGTCCCTGCTCCCCTGTAGTGTCGTCACTTTCCCTGTCAAACCCA
>JAOXYD010000008.1:19732268-19749311 GCA_028565735.1 Pinacopodium congolense | reverse complement strand
GGAGCAAATCACATGCTTGTTTTACTTTTCATAGAAATTCCAAGCTTCTTAATGAAGTTCTTCTCTTCTTCTTAGATGAGGGTTGATAACACTTATATCCTTTTTGTGTGGGAGAATATCCAACAAACACACATTTCAAAGCTTTTAGCTCCAACTTGCCAACATTTCGAGCATGAATAAAGCAAACACACCCAAATACTCTTAGAGGCACAGTATAAGAGTTTGCACCTTGTAATATTTCAACAAGGCTTTTAAAATCTAGAATTCGAAGTGGCATTCTATTGATAACATAGGCGGCTAAAAGGAATGCATTACCTCAATATCCCTTTGAAAGATACATTTTGTGAACATAAGTGATCGAGCAACCTCTAGATCGGTTTTTTATTCCTTTCCGCAACTCCATGCTGTTCACTAGTATAGGAACAACTAGTTTGATGCACTATTCCATTATAATCTGGATAAGCACAAAATTTGCCATTCATATACTCCATTCCGTGATATGACCATAAGATCTTAACTCTAGCATCTTGTTGAGTACAAATAAATTTTTTAATAGATTATAAGCATGAAAAAACTTCATTCTTGGTTTTCATCATATAAACCCACATCAATCAGGTGCAACAATTAATAAAGGTTGTTAGTCTCCAATGGAACCTAAGAGGGGGGTGAATTAGGTTATAATAATATTGAAGTAAAAACACAAGAATGAAAACCAAAAAATAATTTGCAGAAGCTAAATAAATAATTATGAAATAAATAAGATAAAAAAACCTTGTAATTATTAAACATAAGATAAGAAATACAAATGTAAAATTGATTACAACTTACAAATCCTTTTAAGTTAAAGGATAACCCACTTTTCTTTTTCAAGGCTCAAGAATAATCTTTCTTCCTTTTTTTAAGGTTCAAGAATAACCTCTCTTTCTTTTTCTAAAACTCAAGAATAACCTCTCAAATCCTTTTTCTAGACTCAAGAATAACCTCAAAAATTCTTTTGTGGCTTAACAATAATCTCTCAAAATCAAGTACATGAATAAACTAATAATACAAAAAAGACACCCAAATATAAACTTATTTTCAACACTTATATATCCCTTGTATTTCCACACTTTCAATATATTTCTCAAGAATCACTTAACCCTGTATTTATAGAATAATAAGAGACTAATCTATCCATTGGCTCATTTATTTGATAATTAATTCTTTGGACCGTTGTATATATTTTCTAACCGTTGCGCAAATCTTATATGCATTGAGTAATATGGCCATTACGATTTGTTCAGTCAACTGATAAGCCATGATCATCGACTGGTATTCTAAATTTGTTCATTCAGTCAACCGATAGCCATCGTTCAGTCTACTGGTCTTCATTCGATCAGTTGGTCTTTATATTATATCAACCGATTTCCTCAACATGTTCGTTTGGTCAATTAATCTTCCTTCAATCGGCCAATGCTCCTTTCAACATTAGTGTTCAGTTGACTAATCCATATTCGGTTGACTGAGCCTCCCTTTGTTTGGAAATCAATGTTTTCTTACTCAAATGCTCTAATCAACCTATCCTTTTATACACTTAAACAAAAATATTAATAGTAAACAAATGTTTTGTCATTATCAAAATAAGGTGGAACCTTCTTTGGTTCAACAATCTCCTCCTTTTAATGATGACAAATCTATGTGATATTAGAAGTAAATCAAACTACTCAACCATGCAAACATCATAAAACTTACGACTCCTTTCCAATATCACATCTATCATTCTCCCCCTTTTTGTAATCATCAAAAAGTATACAACCTATTACAAAATGGTGTAAAACATGAAAATGAATATAAAATTATTCACAAATACATATAGTATCTAATATTATCCCCTTTTTATAAAGATTTGATTCCAATAAGCACAGGTCATACAAATAGGATACACTAGTCCTCTTCTAAATATATATTTCAAATCAATGATCCCCCTTAATAAATCATACCAAAATATACTTCAAAATACAATAATATATGTATTCAAAAGAGGGATAAAGACAACCAAATATCATTTAAAAGTTCTACAATCAAATAGTCATCATTATAGATACCAATTGTTGTGAAAAAATGATTAAATTGAAAAATCACATGTTTGAAACCAAATATACCGAAAAGGAGACATGTCTATAGTAATTGTTAAAAATAGGATATCAAATGCTAGAGGGAAAAAACTTGATGCCAATTGCTGGAAAAAAAACTTGATACCAATTATTCTTTTCATTCGAAAAACATTTTTCAAAGTACGAGACCAATTGTTTACAAACTTCAGAAGAAAAAAAATGACATGTTGATACCAATTGTAATAAAGACAATGCAAACCGATGAATGATACTGATCAATTTCATCATAAACACAATACCAATTATTAATATCATCTAAAATAAACAAAGGATGCAACACATCATCAACAAGTACTAAACACAAAATGTTTCTCTTCTAAAAGGGATACTCCCAAAAATCAATAAAAACATCAAGATGCAAACGAGTTCAAGATACCAATAGCTTCATACTTGACACCAATTTTTAAAAAATATCTTAAGATTCTCAACTAATCAAAAGCTTCATCAGTGACTCTCCTTAAATTCATGTAATCAAAATTTTAATGTAATATATAAAATGAACAAGAAGGATTATATTAATTCATTTAACCATAAATGCATTCGTGCTTGACTTTAAAAAGTTCATGAAAGAAATTATCAAAATTATACTCAATTATGCAATTTAGATGAAGTTCCATACTCCCCCTCACTATATGAATAATACTTAAAAGTATCATTATAAGATTTGTCTAAAGATTGAAAGTCGTGTCATGAATTATTGAAAACTTAATATGGGAGATCTTAAAATGCATGAAGTTGAAGTTTTAAAAATTTAATGAATCTTGAAACCTTTTCTATCAAAGCATTACAACTTTAAAAAGAATTAAGGCTTTTTAGAAAAACTTCTAAGCTCCCCCTCAATAAAACAATTTTTCTAAACAATATATAAATGTAGAATTTTAAACTACATGAGAGGGATCAAAACTTCCAGAAAACATGATTATCGAAAATATGCACAAAAGACTTCAAAACATGCTTACATGTGAAAAATCAAAACATGTAATCCTTTAAACATTTAAGCCTCCAATGAGAACTTAAAGTAAACACATTAATACATTTGTTAAGACACAAAAAATAGATAATTTAAACATATAAAAATGACATTTAAGGAAGCTCTTCAACCAATACCAACTAAAAGAAATCATTAAGCCTAAACATTATATTCATGCAATATAATCAAGATTTCTAATAAGTTAAAACTTTAAATTTAATCAAACAAGAAAATATATATCAAATACACATGTTGTGTGCAAATAACACAACTGACAGGAATTAAAATAACAAAATTTTGATCATTCGATCAACTGAATAATTGATATCAATCGATCAATTTCCCGACACACCACATTCTGTAGATGGAACTAATCTTATCGGTCAACCAATATACCTACAAAAACATATTCAGTTGGACTAACTAACCCTACTAGTCGAATGATAGTCAACAGTACGCAAACATACAAAATTCTCACATTTTTAAGAATTCAATTATTTTATTTATAATCTAAGTCATAAGATAACAAGTAATAAACAAATTAAAGTAGATTAAATATCTAATTTTTAGTCAGAATTGCAGTTAGTAAACACATCAATGTAAAGCTTAATCAAGCAGATAAATATAGGTTTATGTGTACCTCCCTTTTAATAATCTATCACCAACCCCTTGTAGACTTTACATCCTTGGTTCAACAATGTTGGTGATTTATTTTTCTTTTATGCTCTTGAAGATACTCTTTATTCATAGTAAATAAATTTAATGAACTTTTGGTACCCGTATCATCTTAGGTCTTTGATGGTTAGTTCTATATATTTTGTGACCATTTGACAAAATATTTAAATGATCAAAGCAATATTTTTTAACTTGTCCAAAATGACCACAGAAATGAAAAGATAATGGAATATGTAATTTATGAGCATGTCTTGGTCTAGATCTATTAAAACTCCCAAATGTATCATATAAATGAGGTCCCATATTGTTCCTATATGAATTTCTAAATGTAAACATTTTTCTTTGATGAAAATCTTGTCTAGAATATATATAAGAGACATTTAAAGGCATATGATGAGTATGATAAACATTTTTTGGAAAATACGATGTAAAAGGCTTACATGGATCATTTTGATGATGCGAATTAACACAGAAATTATATCCATTTTTGGGAAGATGCACATTCACATTCTTTCTTTATGATGGTCTTGATGTATATAAAAATGCATAATGCTCAAGTTGAGGTCTACTAGGTGCATTTTGAACACTGCTAGGACTATATCCATCTTCTAAGTTCTTTGCCTTAACAAAAGTAGTCTTACTAGTAAATGCCCCATTTTCATTATTATACCCTAAACCATGTTTACCATTTATGAACTTTTGAATACTCAATAAAATATCTAGTTTTCCTTTTCCCTTATTGAATTTTTTAAGTGATTCTTTGAGGGATTAAATTTATTTCTTTAGGGACCTATTTTCATTTACAAGCTCATCATTTTCTTTATTAATCAAGGTCATATCTTTTCTAAGGTCATTATTTTTTTTATTTACACTCATCTAATTCTTTTAAGGCTTTCTTGTGCTTAGTATGCTATTCCTTATTCTTTTTAGTTAATTCTTCTATATGTTCTAACACTTTATCATACATATAATCACATTTATCTTCACTAGGTGGGGAACTTACCTAATTGTGTGTTATAAAGCACATGTTGTCCACTCTTCTTCTTTAGAATCTCTAGATTCGGACTAAGAGGTTTTCAATGCTTTCTTTTTCTTAAATTATTTTCCTTCTTCTTCTTTTTCTTCTAGGTGGGGGCATTGTGATCTCATATGTCCTTTTTCACCACACTCAAAACATGTTGTTTTAGATAACTTATATTTTGAATAAGACGTACCTTTTTGATGAGTTGAAGCATTTAGCATAAACTTCTTTAGTCTTCTTATGATGAATGAGAGCTCTTTGTTTTCACTTCCAACCGATAATTCTTCATTATCACTTTCTTCCTTTTTAGTCAATTTGAACGCCACAATTTTCTTCCTTGGCACCTCTTGTTCCTCTTAGATATTTTTCATCCTTATCTCCTATGCTAGAAGTGAACCAATGAGTTCATTGAGAGGAAGTGTGATGAGGTCTTTAACTTCTTGTATTGCCATCATCTTTATTTCTCATGTCTTTGGTAGAGATATTAGAATTTTCCTACATAGTTCAACACTAGAAAAGGTCTTACCTAGACCTTTTAGCATACTTATAATATTATTAAAACAAGTATACATTGAAGAAATAATCTTATCATGCATCATATGAAAGAGTTCATAATCATGAGTAAGCATACCTATTTTGGTCTCCTTGACTTAATTGGTACCTTCATGAGTAATTTCAAGAGTATGCTATATATTATATTCAGTTTCACACATTGCAATCCTATTATATTCTTCCATGATTAAAGAACGATGCAAGATATGTATAGCCTTACTGTTCAAATATATGGACTTCCTTTCATCTAGGTTGCTCTTATTCTATTTCTTTAGGACTATTTCATTTCCTATGAGTTTGGTAGGCATTGAAAATGGTTCAATTACCATTGTCCATAAATCAATATTTTCCCCCATCAAGTAACATCTCATCCTATTCTTCCAATACATATAATTGTTACCATCGAAGAAGCGTGTTCTATGTGGATTATACCCATCTAAGCTATATGAAGAACCTACAGAATTCATGAAATGTGCCATTTCATCTTTCCTCACCAATTCATTGGAATTTAAGTTCTAAGTGAGACTTACGCTCTGATAACAATTGTTGGTCCTAAATGGTCCCTAAGAGGGGGTGAATTAGGTTCTAAGAATATTTTAAGTAAAAATACAAGAATAAAAACCACAATAATTTACAGAAACTAAATAAACAATTATGAAAAAATAAGGTAAAAACACTTGTAATTATTGAAAGTAAGATAAGAAATAAAAATGTAAAATTGATTACAAATTACAAATCCTTTTAGGTTAAAGGGTAACCCACTTTTCTTTTTCAAGGCTCAAGAATAACCTTTCTTCCTTTTTCTAACGCTCAATAATAACCTCTCTTCCTTTTTCTAAGACTCAAGAATAACCTCTCAAATCCTTTTTCTAGGCTCAAGAATAACCTTACAAATTCTTTTGTGGCTCAAGAATAACCTTTCAAAATTAAGTACATGAATAAATTCACAACATAAAAACGAATCTCAAATATAAACTTGTTTTTAACACTTGTATATCAATTGTATTTCCACACTTTTGTTCTATTTCTCAAGACTTGATTAACCTTATATTTATAGAGTAATCTGAGATTAATCTATTCATTGGCTATTTTATTTGACAATTAATTATTTGGACCATTGTATAAATTTTCTTATCGTTGTGCAAATCTTATATCCGTTGAGTAATATAACTATTATGCTTTGTTCGGTTAACCGATAGGCCATGATCGGTCGACTGGTCTTCTAAATTTATTCATGTGGTTAACCGATAGCCATCATTCGGTTGATAGGTCTTCATTCAGTCAGCAAGTCTTTATATTCGATCAGCCGATCTCCTCAACATGTTTGTTTAGTTGACCAATCTTCCTTCGGTCGGTTGATGCTCCCTTCAACACTGGTGTTCGATTGACTGATCCATATTCAGTCGATTGAGCCTCACTTTGTCCATAAATTAACATTTTCTTGCTTAAATGCTCCAATCAACCTATCCTTATACACACTTAAACAAAAATATCAATAGCAAAAAAAATGTTTTGTCATCAATAAAATAAGGTAGAACCTCCTTTGGTTCAACAAAGGTCACAAACCATCTATAGGCAGAAAGAGAGGTGGTTTGAGTAGGACCCCAAACATTAGAGTGAATGGTCATAAAAGGAATAAAAATTTTATTATTTAATAAATGATAAGAACTTCTAGTGTGTTTAGCAAGTTCACATGCTTCACAAAACAAAGAATTAAAAGAAGTTCTTTTAAACAAGTTTGGATAAAGTTTTGCCAGAACAAAAAATGAGGGATGTCTTAACCGCCTAGGCCACTATAGAATTTCCTTATTAATCACATCATTTCCAAAAGATGCTTGATGTGCAACTGTTAGGTGCCCTTCTTCCAAGACATATAAATTATCCTGCAATCTACTAGTTCCAATTTTCTGCCTTGTGTGAAGGTCCTGAAGAATACAATAGTCAAGAAAAAATTCAACTTTGCAATTAAGGTCCTTAGTGATAGAACTGACAGAGAGAAGATTAATAAGAAAATAGGGTACATGAAGTACTAAGGATAGGGTAATATTAGGAGTACAGTTAACAGAACTTGAACTAGATACGGAAGTAAAAGACCCATATGCTATTCTAACATTATCCCTGTTGTTTCCATGAGAGGATGCTAATAATTTCTTTTGAGAGCCTATCATATGTCTGTTAGCTCTAGAGTCTATAATTCAAGGATTATCTTGAGAATTGTAGAACTCAAATACCTGATTTAGCAAGGTTTGATGCATCAACTGTGGAAGCAGAGTCTATTTTTAAGAGAAGCTGTCTTAAGACTTGAAGTTCCTCATTAGATAATCCCCCAGCTAACGATGTTTCAGACACTTCATTTCCATCAGCCAAGTGGGCCTGACCCTTTACCACTGAGCTGCCTCGTTTTCCATGACTCTGATTAGGCTTTCCATGCAATTTCCATCAGGTTCATTAGGTATATCTTGATTTTCCACAGTAATCATAGTGTAAGTCATCCTTATTAGATGAGGTATTTGTAGGTTTCAGCTTTTCAGTAGAACTTATTACTAATCTTGCTTTTTTAATGATAGGTATATGTAGCATAACATTTCGCCTACTTTCTTCTTACTGAACTAGAGAATGTGCGAGCTAAATGAAAGGGAAATGATCTTTTCCAAGTGTCGTACCTCATATATGATCATACTCTGGGTTAAGACCCACTAAAAAATCAAATACCTGATCTTCTTCTATCATTTTTTGGAATCTGGTCGTGTCTTTTGAGCATTCTACTTGAAAATCCTGATAATAGTCTAATTCCTGCCACAACCCACATAACTTCGCAAAATACTGTGAAACAGTCATATCTCCTTGCTTGTGTTGTGTAATTTAGTACGAAAATAAAAAATTTGAGCTTTATTACCTATTTGAGAGTAGGTCATAGAAGCAGCTTTCCATATCTTTGCCGTTGTGTCAAGTAGCAAGTATGTCTGAGCAATCTCCAAGTTCATTGAATTGATGAGCTAAGACATGATGAGAGAATTCTCGGACCTCACTAATTATAATCGGAACTACTGACGTTGAGTCTCTTACTGTCATCATTAATGTAACCCTGTAATCATCTAACTTTGATGAACAACAAACAAGATTTTGACCAAGTAAGATAATTAGTTCCCTCAAATTTTACAGGACTGATTTGAAGTGAAGGATTATCAAAACTCAACAGAATTACCTTCTTTCCCTCCATCTTCTTTAGTATTACTCAGGGCAACCAACAACGACAAACAAAAAAGCCAATAGAGTAAATAGAAGCTGTTAAAAAATGTGCTTTTGGTGTATGGGCAGAAAGAAAAAAAATACTAGACGGAACCCTAAACCCAGAAGCAAGGGCAATGGTAGAAGGTAAGAGGTATTTTTGACACCACCGAAGGAGAGGCAAGAGGCTGGTGACCCTGGTGGAGAAAGAATCGAGGCGAAACACTGGCTGGAGGGTGGCGCACACACTCAGCCAGTGTTCTTTCCTAAAAACAACCCCTAAATTAGATAGGGCTCTGATACCATGTTGAAAGTTGAAGATAGTTTTTTTTTCATAATTTGTGTACATAGAAAATTCCTAGGACTATTTAGGAAATAATCTAGCTATTAACTCTATGAAATTTCTCAATTATAGGAGAGATTATAGGTGTAATTATAACAATATCTGTTGAATGGAGAAGAAAATAATTTTATTACAGCTAATTGTGTACATAGAGACTAGGGTTTATATACAGAATTGTTAACTACAATTTAGGAAGTAATCTAACTATTTAACTCTATGAAATCTCTCAATTATAACAATATCAATTTAATAATCTCTGGTCAACCACAATATCAATGCTCATAATTTTCTGGTCAATAGAGACCATTGAAATAATTTAAGCCTTTAAGCTTTTAGTAAAATTGATTGTTTAACAATTCTCCTTTTGACTCAATTGGTGTCTCAGATTATTTAACCTCAATATTGGTACTAATAATAGTAGGTTACTCTTGGATGAATGTGACATAGTGAGGCAACAAGAGGGAAAAGGAGGTGGAGAAGAATTGAGAGAAGTTCAACAACTAGCACCAAAGATTTAGAAAAAAAATTATGGGTTTGGAAGGGCCTTAGAGTGGCTCTAATACTATGAACGAAAAGATCTTCTCTCCTTTTTCATAGATTGAATACACTAGTATAAATATAAAGTCATTATCCTATTTTAGGTAACAAGCTAATCTGTTATGAACCTGTGTTTGGAATCGAGTTTTGGGTCTATGATTTACTATAGGATCAAAAGACGAAGACTTTTGCTTGTTAGAGTTTCTATCTTTTCAACCTATAATGAACTGAAATTAAGGGCTCGTTAGAGAGAACTGTACGATCTCTAAACTTTAGGAGTTCACAACCTTGAATCATTTTGCTTGTTTTATTCCATATGAAAATCACATTTATATATTACAAGCGAGATTAGGCTAGTCCTTAACTTTCCATACATAGACACTCTTAAACAACTAAAATAAGAAAATTCTAGAATTGGTAATAATATTTGAATAAGAAATCTAAGGAAAATTAATTTGGAAAATTACATTTTTCTGCCCATATGTAAATCTCTTATAAACCAAGATTGATTTTTGAGATTTAGGAACTGTGTTTTCAGCTTCTATAACATTGCTTATAACAGATCTCTACAAATCAGTCATTGAGTAAATAAATTAAGAAAGATTACGATGAACCCAATAATTAGCCAAAAATAGAATTTTAGCTATCAATTAGCTATTTACAACTATACCTCATCTTTTAGAAAGTCAAAAGAATTTGAGAAGAATAAAAAATTCTCTAATAGTATATGTAGCAACCACCTAGATTTGTTGTTCAGGAGGAGTATGGGAAATTATGCCATTTTCGCAAATCTTTGTATGGCTTGAAATAAAGTTCTCGTGCCTAGTTCGAAAAACTTTAAACATCTAGCATCATTCCCCTCATTATATATGTGGATGACGTTATCATTACTAGAAGCGATTTTCAAGGCACTTCATCTTATAAATCCTTCCTCCACCGTCAATTTTAGACAAAAGATTTAGGAGATTTGAAGTATTTTCTTGGAGTAGAATTAACAAGAAGCGAGAAGGGTATTTTTTTGTCGTAAAGGAAATACATACTTGATTTACTGACTGAGATCGGTAAACTAGGGCCTAGACCATGAAGTACTCTAATGATTCCTAATCTACAACTTACCCATGATGTTGAATTATTTGAAGACCTTGTTTTATAGAAGATTGGTTGGAACATTAAGCTACCTTATAGTTACCCGACTAGATATTGCATATTCTATCAGCATTTTAAGTCAATTTATGTCTTCATCAATTGTTCTTCATTAGGTCACCTTAGAACAAATCCTATGTTACTTAAAGGGAGGTCCTGATCAAGGAATACTATATAAAAAACATGGACAAAATTGTACCAAATGTTTTTTCGGCGTTGATTAAGCAGGCTCTAAGATTGGTCCAAAATCCACTATAGGTACTGCATTTTTATTGGAGGAAATTTAATGTCATGGAAAAGTAAGCAATATATTATTTTCAGATTCAATGCAAAATATGAATATCAAGCTATGGCACAATCAACTTGTGAAATAATTTGGATATATCAATTCCTAACAAAAATTGGTCTTAAAGCCTTAATTCCAACGAAGTTATGGTGATGTAATCAAGTGGCTGCTCTACATATTGCTTCTAATCTTGTGTTTTATAAATGTAATAAACATATTAAGATAAATTCTCACTTTTTTAGTAAAAAGTGAAACAAAACTTTATCTCCATATGATATTTTAAAACTAACAAACAACTTGAAGATATCTTCACAAAAAATTCGAACAAAGTGCAAGTCAATTATATTTGTAATAAGTTAAATATGATTAATATCTATGCTCCAACGTAAGGGGGAGCATTACAAATTGTGATTCTAGAAATTTGTATAGTTACAAGTCTTAATTGTATGAATATGTAACAAATATGATATGATATGATATGATATCTGTTACAGATATTGGGACATGATTCTAGGTTTAATGGTAAGATCTTATCAATATAAACTTGTACGATGTGTGAAATATAATACAAAAATACCTTCGTCTTCTATATTGTTTACTCTACCGCAAGTATACGAATCGTATCTTGTAGTATACTAATATCATTCCCACGAGGATTGCTTTTAGTCACTTAATAACTTGAATTACACTTTGTTTAAGGCAAACACTTAAACGAATGTAATTGAAAATAAACTAAACTAAAACAAATTAGCAATTGAACAATTAAGAATGTAGTGAACTTGAGATTAACCAATGATCAACACGTCGGAATTGCTTCTATTCATATTTTGTCTTCCTCTTACCTATTGATTCAATTATGCTTGACCCTAGATATCCTATAGTTTTGATTACCTCTCTAGAGATCTAATCAAGTGCCCCTAATTGAATTAAAAAGGAATTGAATTGTAATTTCTTGATCTCTCAAAACCTTTTCTAACTATCCAACTAATTTTGAAGCAATCATAAGGATAATCAACAACCAATTAAGATCTCTCTTCAATTGACTATAAACTTAAATGTTTATAGATCTATTATCTTGCCAACTCTTGTTGCACAATATAATATGAATGTTCTAATTCAATCTCTCGTTTTGAATTACGGAATATGCATAATAAATATCACAAACACATATCAATTGAATCAATAAAATAAGAGTTTAATAAAATAATTCATGAGTAATTCCTAAAAGAAATTTAGCTATCCATAATGTAAATTAAATCCCCAATATTCAGATTCAACATCTAAAAAGGCAAGAAAGAAAAGAGATAAGAAAAGAAATTGCAGTTTGATGATCCTTTTTTTCTAGCCCTTGTGCAGAAATTCTGGAAACTTGAGTTGATCTTGATGATTTTATTTTTTAATCTTCATTTGCTCTTGTTGGCTGCCTCAAAACTTGTTTATTTTTGTGTTTAAATACTTCTTAGCCCTCCTAAGATGGCTCCTAGAGTTTTTCATATCATCTTGTGTCCCTAATGGCTTCAAAGTCTCAAAAATGCATGAATCTCGCTTTTTGGCTGATCCTAGTTAGTGTGATCATGCTACTGGAGCAAGGGGGATAGAAACTGATCACTCTGGTAGGGCATTATCGTGCTAGAGAGTTGCTTTTCACCTTGTTCCAACTTTCTCCAACTTTTCCAGCTTCCTAATTTTCTTGCTCTTTTTGCTTGTCCTTGGGCCTTAAAGTTTTGTTTGAAACTCAATGACATAATGTGCTTGCTCCCCAAATTGATTTCACAATCATTCCAACTCCAAAAGTGCATATAATTTCTCACCAAAGTCCCTTGCACTTGAGGTAGTAAATGTTTCAGCTTCTCTTACTCTTTTCTTAAAGCACTCTTCATGACATGTCCTATTCCCTTGATATTTTATGTGGAACTTTATAACTTGATACTCTTGCTTGTCAAAATAATTTCACATCTCTTCTAACTCCAAAGTGTATTAAAATGCTCACCAAAATCTTACAGAACATGAGCGGTCTTCTAAAGCAACTTAAGCAATATCTTATTCAATAATCAACTAAAATATACACTGAAATCAGTTGGAATTTCCCTTCAGACTTATGATAATGATCATGAAAACATGCTTAAAAGATATATAATTAGGGTATTATCATTCTACACCTAAAATATGACTTCACTGTAACTTATTTTTTCTTGAAACGTTTAAACTTGTTACGTGTGTTTTTGATCGAACTGAATAGATAGGATTAGAGTTCCATTTGACCAACAATGTGTAAAATATAAACATTATTAAGAATGAAGACCTGTTATAAACTTCTTGATGCTTACTGTCATTAGTTAGGTTGCTACAGCATGTTACAGAATCAAAGCCCTTGTATTTGAAGTTAAATCATGACCTTTTGCAGGTCAGTGGCTGGATTGTTAGTGCCAATTCCCAATTTGGCTTCTAACATTTCAATGTATTTGAAGCGTGTCTTTCTTCAAAAAGCAGGAATAGTTGGTTTACAAGGACTTACTGATTTATTTGCAGAGTTATAGAAAATGAATATTTGGGTCTGAGAAATGGGATATTGGATCAGTCAGCTATACTCCTTTCAAGCCGTGGTTGCCTAACATGTATGAACTGCAAGGTAAATATTGGATTCTTTTCCTGTTTTCCTATTGCTAAACATCAGGTCCTTAATTCACGGTCTCAATTGTAAGGATCAGATCTAATTTTCTTTGTAATTTGCTTTACTGCGAAGTTCAGTTAATTTGTATGACTGATATTCCATAGATAAGAATTAGTTTCTTTGGCACCTTTCTGGTTGGATGTGCTTAGAACGATAGACACAATTCATGATTTCCCCTTACTTTATTTTACTTAGAGTTTTGATATAATACTTTATTCTTCAGTTTTTAATTCTACTGTCTTTTAATTGGTCTGTTTTTGAATGCTACTGTCTAATTTGTTTGATATACCTATATTTTTCTTGTCTCTTTGGAATTATTTGTTATTTTAGACTAAAGAGCACAAGCTTGTACGCCCATTGAAGTTGCAAAAGTCCTACAAGATATTATTGGCATTCTCAGGCTTGAGAAAAGCTTTAACTGATAACCCTGGATATAACCTTCGGGTGGCAGAATGTCAAGAGGCTGCAAGAGTTCTGCTTAAGTATGGTTCATTCCTTCTTTAACTAGATGGTTAAGAAATGTCTGTACTTTAATTTTCTGCTTCTCATAATAGTTATGCACACTTTTCATTTAATTTTCTGTACACGATGCTTGCATATACTTTTATCATGTAGTTCATATAGGTGGAAGATACAAGAAATTCTAATGTAAATGATACCTAAAGGACATAAAGTTGTTCACATCTAAGGCCCTTTTAGGTTTGGTGAGGCCATAATTTGTTAAAGGCCTATTTAACTAAGAACAATTTTAACTTTGGAGTCTAGCGTTTGGGAAAAAATAGATATTTGATATTATTGTCATGCCAAATTGATGATCTGTTAGTCTTAAATTAGTTGAAAGCACCAAAAAGCAACAACACTAGTGAATGCTACCTAGATAGTTAGCATTAGTTCGTTTTTTGGCTTGATTAAGTATGTGACCCATCAATGTGAAGGCAATCAGATATCCCTTCAATTTTGAATATGACATTTTAGAAAATAAACTTTTATGCATTTTTTAGGATATAACTATTTCACTGGAGTTATCACTTCTCTGGAAAATGCTAATTTACGGTTTTATAGGAGAGATAAAGAGTGAGTAGATTGGTCTCTGTACTCATTTGGTTTCAACCCAAATACATCTAAGAATCTTGAAGGGGACCTCATCCCGAGGAGAAATTCTACTAGATATTTTATTTAACCATTTCTTGTAGATAAATGACCTTAACTTTGTCCTTTTCTAATGTTGGACAACTCAATTTAAAATCTTATGAATCTTAACCTTACTAGCGAGTTCTTTCATATTTGATTAGCTTCCCCCCTTGCGATTTAGAATCTTTGAAGCCTTTTTGTGAATTGGTATATACATCAGTTAGGATGTGCAGCTCAGTTGCTCCATAATTCATTTGTTCTTTGAAACTATCATACTTCCACATTTCCTTCTATTATTCGACATGTAGTATTAGTCTCATATTGACAATAGACAACATTGTAGTGTAGTCGCACAGGCATGGGAGGGTACTAGAGAACAAGTTCCTAGCTCTAGATTAGTCAAATTTTCATAAAAGGAAATCATGAACAGGATAATGTCTGCGAAGCCCAAATGACATGAACAGTAATGCTTCTAACAGCAGCACTTTTGAGATTCCGAACAGGGGTACTTTGGAAAATTTCAAAGAGCTGAATACTTTGTGCTATGAGTGCATTTCATTTGGAGATTCTTGTTTTCAGTTCATTTTCATTTAAACTTTGCAGATAGTGGTTCTGTTTCCATAGTGACTAGTTAAATTATCAATATTACCATGTTGGAACTTATATGACAAATCTTCACCTAGTGACAGTTTTTCTTTATTGTTTAGTAGGCTTGCCTTCATCAAAGTCTGATGAAGTTATAGCTCTTAATTGTTTGCCTTTCTATATTAATCAACTGAAGACTTTATTGTAACATTTGTTTTCTGTTTTCTGTTATATCTAATCCATAGAGCCTTGGGAAGTGAGAAGACGGAGCCTCTCCTCTGCAATGGCAAGTATCCTAAATACTCCTTCCTTTTTGTTTTTTCCCATTTTGCCTGTGCGTTAGAAATGACCCCTCTGCACTTATGCTCAAACAGTTGAACCAGAGGCGTATAAAATATACAAGGTGACTAACTGTCTTTGTTTTCTATTTAAGTTCCCTCAACTTATTGAAAAGGTACTTCTTTTATGTGTTATTCCTAGAGCTAATTTTTTTATTTCTTAAATTTTATGAATTTGTGCTAGAATAATTTTGGAGTTTCTATCACAAAAAAATGTTGGTTTCAGTGCCTTCTGTAATTTATAAAGGCTGAGATAAATTTTCCATTGAGCAAAAATTTCTTTTCAATCTTGATGAAAAATAAAAAATAAAATATTTTTTTTAGCCATTACTTTTCCTTTATTGAAGAAGGAATTCAAGTGTTTTTATTTTGGTTTATTCTAGAATTTAAGTCTGTTAGGGAAAATAAAATCTTTATTAGAGAAAGGTTCTATACCTTTTTTAGATGTATCTTTGGAATTCCTGTTCCATTTAGATTGGGGTTTCAAAACTTCTATTATGTATATGTCTATGCATTTCAACGTTAATGAATATCATAAATTGATTTTTTTAAGAGGGAGACTTTCTCTGTCGAAGACTGATTCTTAGATATTTAGGACTCATTTCTAAAGTCTATATCTGTAGAAATTTATTAGTTTGATTCAAATAATTTTCTTTGTTTTAAACCCTAAGCAAGGATTGTTAAATCTATCTTTTGTAAAATATAGATAATATATAGTATAATATATTTTTTTTCCATTAAATCAGTAAGACTTAAGTATAAAAGTAAAAAGAGTCTGTACAAAGAAGAACAAGATCAATAAAAAACAACCTAAAACTAAGTTAGAAGGAGGAAAAACATAGAACTACTAATGGCCATGCTGCCTCTAACTAGAAATAACCAAAACGGAAGAGGCGTTCATCGAAGTGCAACAAAAAGCACACAAAATCTGTCCAGCCTCAACAACACAGAAAATAAAGGAAGCCAAATGAGGAGCAAAAAACAAGACTGCTTAGTCCCTAGCTAATCTAGTAAGAATCAGCTAGCAGAAAAAAAAAAAAAAATCTAGGGAGTGAGCAAAACGGCGGTTAATAAAACAACACAGAGGTCGAATAGAAAATTAGCTAGATTTTTTAGAATTAGGGCCTGAGCAGTCTTGTTTTTAAACAACACAGAGGTCCAATAGAAATGACAGATGAAGCAAGAAGGGAGATAAGAAAAAAAGGAAGCAGCTTATGATGTATGAGAGTGATGGCCATAACCATAAGAGCCAAGAGAATTTCAGATTGCAAGTCCTGCCTAACAGGGTCATCAAAATACCTGTTGCCATTTCTTATATCAAGAAACTTACTTGTGGAGAAACCGTATAATTAGGAGATTATTTTAAGAAAATATATTGTAACAGATTGTATCCTTAAGTTAGGATATTAT
>JAOXYD010000008.1:19685725-19708702 GCA_028565735.1 Pinacopodium congolense | reverse complement strand
GAAAAAAAAAATAAACAGCTTATGCAAAAAAATACAACACATTAATACAGTACAGAAACCGAAACAAATAGCATAAAAACCCAAAAAAACACAAAACCCAATATAAAAATATAAAAACTACAACTAAAAACAATAAACAAAAGTTGAATCAAACGGCCCTTAAATATCAAGTGCTTAGAAGGTCAGAGTAGGACCTAACAGGCACTTGGTCTCTGAGGAGTTGGAAGCTTTAGACATAAATCATAGTATCATGTATTATATAAAACTAGGAGGCTGGGATCTTTTTATGGAGAAAAAGGAGCATGGGTATGCAAATTTTTTAACAAAGTTGTGACCACCTTTAACTTTGAGAAGTACATTTTGAAGTTAGAATATAATGATGTAGTGGAGTTCCAGCTACGTGAGAAATACTTTTCAATATCTTATTGGGAACTTAACATTGTCTTAAGAGTGATAGCTCCAAAAGAAAGGAACTTACTATCAACTAGGGAGGATAAGGTTATATTTAAAAATAATATGGAAGTCTTTAGATTTTAGGGAGAAATGGGAGTCACTAAAAGCACCAAGATAAAAACCCCAAAGCTTAGGACCCTTCATAGGTTAATCACCTACGTGACTGGAGGTGGCATGACTATTTTGGAGTAGTTAACTAAGGTGATCTGATGCATTTATAGTGCATGATTTATGGAGTTATATCAACCCTAGGGATGCTTTAACCCAACATATCAACCATTAGAGTAAAAAGACAAAAGGGTTAATAAGTGGATCCTTTTATATCATAAGATTGATGACAAATTTCGGGACTAGGATAATTTGACTAGATCTAGGGCCACATATTAACATGGAGCCATTGGATGCTTCTATTTAGGTTTAAATTGGATTGACGATAAGAGGTAATGATTGCATTAGACTTAAGGGAACTCAACCACCTCAAGATGAATAGGACACCGACCACAAGATGGAGGATGACGATGAGGACATTGAAGTTGGGGCCATTATAGGCACAAATTAGATGTATCGATTGATCAACTCAGTGCCTAGGTACATTGAGATGTCAACATTTATTTCTAGTTTCAATGCTAGATAGACATAGTACTAGCAAGTGCAGCAGATAAGACAAAATAAAGAGCAAAGATGGAAGCTAAAGAGATAGGAGGAACAGCAGGCTATGTCACGTAAGTTTATATAATTCCATAGCCAATTATCACATCCAACTAATGATTGATGCAACCTGCTTCTGGATCATTATAGCGATAATGTTTATTTTTTCTTTTCTTTTATTTATTTGTATTGTATTTTCTTTATTTTATTTTTATGTCATTATAAATGTTCAACATTTTTATTTCGTAGGATTTATTTTTCTATTATTTTTATTTTTATGTTATTTTATCAGCCTTGATCTAACCTTGAATTTTTGAAAAGATTATATTTAATGATGATATTTAGGAATAAAATAAACTTCAGTTTCTTTTCTTTAATCATTCAAATCATATGGCATGGAATTCACTCAAACTTGCCTACAATTGAAAATTTTTTAAGGAAATACCATTCTCTTTTAGGCTACACTTCTTATGCTTTTTTTTAGCCCTCAAATTGAGGACAATTAGACTTAAGTATGTGTCTATGTGGTAGGCAGTAGGTGGAGATATTAATACATTACTTTCATATACCATATACACTTGAACTATTGGATGTTTAAAATCATTTTTATTAGTAGTTGATCATTAATTCTAGTATCTTGAATTTTAAGTATAGCCCGATATTCAAGAATAAAAGCCCTAAAATTGCATTGGTTTAGATTTAACTCTCTTCTTAACCATTTTACTGTGATAATCTTTTGCTTGTTCTAATTTTTGTGCCTTAGAGAGGCCTATTATAACAATATTATAACATAATAAATTAGGATGAATTTTGATTTCCACCACTATCTTTAAAATTTCAATTAATTCTTCATATTTACTTTCAAGGACATTTTCATTAATAAAAGCAGTGTAAATCACTTCATCTATCTTCAAACTCCCAGAGATCATTTCCTTATACACATTATTTTCCCGTTCAAGATCTTGACAATAACAGAGGCCATTAGTTAACATATTGTACATGAATACATTAGGCTTCAAGTTCCTCTTCTTCATTTTGAATTATTACTGATAAGCTGCCATCTTATTTATCTCCGTATAATACCTCTCAATCAAGAAATTATATAAGTGTAAATTCTTACATATCTTATATAATCTATTAACAAGTCAATTTATTTCCATGAGTAGCCATCTCTTACTTAATCTAAAAAGCTTCTTCTAAACAATTCTATTTTAATATCCATTAATCAAAGTAGGCCTTACAATGTCATTAGGTGTTAAGCCATGAATATGTCATCCAACAACAATTTGACTTTTCCAATCTCTCATTTTTGCAAAGTCCATCAATAAATATAGTGCAAGTATATTCATTTAGAACCAAACCTTTTCTTACATGTAATTATTTAGTTTAATTTGAATGTCCCTAACTCAATGAAATCTTGAAATTATCATCCTCTAATGTCCCTCGTTTAATACACACATGGGTGTATATAAGACCATTTCATTAAAAATGGAGAATCTATTCTACCGTTGTACCTGCTTAATGGAGTACATTCCGACCAAGAATTGAGTTACCTAAGTCCTCCATATTCACCTCTAAACCAATAGTCATATCATTAGATGCCATCATATAATGTACTTTAACACATTTACTTGAATTATATTTATAAAATATATCCAATTTCTCTTTAGGAATGTAGAAATGCTCTTATCTCAACTGTTGAACCAAAGGTGGCTCCACTTATGTTTTAATGATGACAAAACAATAATATTTATGGTTTTAATATGTTTGATATATTGATAAGATAGGTTTGTTGAAAACATGTTATGGAGATGCATTTTAAAGACCTAGAGACTTGGAGCATGAAATGGAATGGAACTTATGAAGATTAAAGGAAAAGACTCAAGATGAAAATCAAGATAGTAGTACTTAATAGGTTATTGTGTTTGTATATTTTGATGAAGTCTTATCTTGACCCACTCTTTATGTTGAAAAGGCTCACATTGTGCGTTGTGCATTAATGGTTAGTGATGTTGCATATAAGATGAAAAATAAAAAGGAGTTGATGAAAGTAATTATTTATATTGGAAGAATAGGATGAGACGCTATTTAATGGGAGAAAACACCGACCTGTGGATGATGGTATCAAAAAAGTTTTTCTTGTCTACTAAACTGGTTGGTAATGAGCTGATGTTAAAGAAGGAAAATGAATGGAATGTTAAAGAAAAGAAACAGTATCCTTAAATTGTAAGGGCACGCATATTTTATAATTTGCTTTGAGTATGGAAGAATACGATAGGATTTCTTTGTATGAAGCTTCATACGATATTTGGCATACTTTAGAAATCACTTATGAAGGCACAAACCAAGTGGAAGAAACTAAAATAAGCATGCTTACTTGTTGAACCAAGGGAAGTTCCACTTTATTTTAGTAATGACAAAATACCCTTTACTATTAATCCTTGTGTTTTTTTAAGTGTTTTGAAATATATGTTGGACAAGTTCAAGCTTGATCGTCCAAAGAGACTTGAAGATGAAAATCAAAGTTTATGAAGATTCAAAGTTTAGAGAAGAAATTTAATCTAAAATAAGTTTACTCATGTTTTAATTAGTGTAGACTTTGCTTGATTTTATTTTGGTGTTTTTAAAAGACTTATAATTAATCATTCATTCATATTGTAGAATATGCATATAAGTACATAATCAAGAGGTTTATATGTTTAATTTAATTGTCTCCTCTTAATGATTTTCTTAATTGATTAGGGATTAGGAATGCATAAGATAAGTACCATTATATGAAATTATGAAGTTAAAAGGTAAGTTAAATATATTGACTATATTAAGGTTTATTTAGATGGCTTAAATGGTTTTAATATAGATCGACCTAGTGTAACATCAGTCGACTGAATGAATTAGGTCGGTCGATAGAACTCAATAGGAAGGTTCAGTCGTCCGAATGTTAAGGAAATATTGAGAAGAATCTGGTTACATAGATTATACAATAGTAAAATAATTAATTCTTTTTTGTCAGTTGGAAAAAACGAATATAATGACCATTGTACAACGGGAAAATGATTAAAAAATAAGTATAAATATATTGTTTTATTGGTGTTGTACATATAGTTTTTGCTTAAGTGATATAAGTGTGAAATACAAGTTTTCAGTGTTTTTTTTTTCTTACAAAGGTTATACAAGTGTTTTATCAAGTGTATTAAGGTTGAACGAGGGTTGAGCATTTCTTTCTTGTTATGTATTTTGGTATGAGGGTTTTAAGCATTATTTTTGTGCATTCATTCTTTTAGCCTCCTTTATACACCAAGTAAAATAGAGTAAAGTGATTTCTTTATTAAATCATTCTTGTGAGAATCGAGAGGTTATTCTTGAACCAAGAAAAAAGAATTGTGTGAGTGGTTATCCTTTAGCCTATGAAAAAGGATTGTATTGTGAAATGTTGCATTCTTATTAAGTTGCAATAAGAACAAAATCTCAACAATAGTGTTGAGGACTAGACATAGGGGCGAGTGGATAGCTCCAAACTAGAATAAATCTAGTGTATCTCTTTCTTCTCTTTCTTTTTATTTTTTTACACACTAATATTATAATTTTTGATTGTTTATATCGTGAATTAGCATTGGTCTCTGACTTCCCCATTTATCATTATGTTTAAGAGTTTTTATTTAAAACTAATTCACCCCCTCTTTGTGCCATTCAAACCTAACAATTGGTATTAAAGTTCTGGTTTCAAATAGTTTTAATTCCAACGAATTAGTGAGTAAAGATCATATAGCACACATGATGCATAATTTTGCTCCCTCTTCCAGTCTTAAAGGTCAAAATACTCATAGAGCTCCTTACTTTGACAGAAACAATTATTTGTATTAGAAAACTAGAATGAGACATTATTTGAGAAGTGAAAGCATAGACCTTTGGCTTGTTGTTTTTTAAAAGACCACTCTACCTTCGAAACTCATAGGAAATGAAATTATGCTTAAGAAAGAAACAAAAATTAGCATGCTCACCCATTAGTTTGAATTGTTTAAAATGTTGCAAGATGAAAATATCTCTATGATGTATGCTTGATTTAACAATATTTTAGTAGTTTAAAGAGTTTAGGTATAATAATTGCTAGGAAAATTCTAAGGTCTCTACTGAAGTGTTAGTAGCCCAACGTAACGGAAATTGAAGTAAAAGACCTTAATGTTCTATCTCTCGACAAGCATATTGGATCACTACTTATACATGAGATGGTGTTGAAAGACACACAAGAAGAAGAAACTGCACTTAAAAAGAAGAATATCGCATTTAAGGCAATGACAAGGGAAGATAGTGAGAATGAAGAATCATCATATAAAAGTGGTGACGAAGAATCTATTGCACTTATTATGATAGGCTTGAGGAAGCTCATACAAAGGAAATGTCCAATTTATAGGAAAGAAGGTAAGTACTCTAAGAATAAATTATCTAACATAACTTGTTTTAACTGTAATAAAAATGAACATTTGAGGTCACATTGCCTGCATCTTCAAGAGGAAGAAAAAGAAGAAAAGAAGGAAAGAAAGGAAAAGAAGAATTACATAAAGAAAGCACTAAAAGTGGGATAGTCCGAGCCAAGTGAATCAGAAAAAGGAAAAGATAACAAATATGTGCTTCATGACTTCTAATAAGGTAAGTATCCCTCACCCTAATGAAAAATGTGAAATAGAATACACATATGAAGAACGTTTAGAATTCACAGAAGACTTAGTTAAGAAAAAGAAGAAATTGTATGATAAAAATGAGGAATTAATGAAAATGGTTGATGAATATAGATTGGAAAATGAAAGTCTTAAAAAAGATTTAGATTCAATAAACAAAGATAACAATGAATTGGTAAATAAAACTATCGCCTTAAAGAAAGAAGTGAAATCACTTAAAGAATCACTGTTGAAATTTATAAAAGGAAAAGAAAAATTAGAAACCATGCTAAGTATTCAAAAGATGGGAAATGACAAACATTGTTTAGGATATAATGGAGCATCATCTATTAAGATGATCTTTATAAAGGTAAAGAATTTGGAAGATGATAGTCCTAAAGTTGTCCAAAATACATCTCAAAGTAGAATTTAAACAAAGCATCATGCATATATGTATTCTAAAAAATCTAGAAGTCATGTGCATCCTAAAAGAATTTTTAACTAACAAGACATTGTTTTCAATAAAGATTCTATCATAATAGGCATAGAAATGCATATAGAACATTGACTCCTTTATTTTGCTCATATTATGAAAGATATGGACATATAAAATATTTTTATTATGATCGATTGAGAAATGTGGATGTGTTATCAATTGGTCATGAAAGATATGCAACTAACACTCATGGATCCAAGATGATATGTATACCAAAAGTTTGGTAAATCTTTGTTTTGTAGGCACTTTTAAGAAATGAAAAGAAATAAATTGACATTGTTGAACCAAGTAAAGAAAATTATGGTGAATAACATTTTGAATGGTTCCCCATTATTATAAAATATGAGATGTGAATTACTTGATAAATAATGTCTTGAATATTTGTGAATGTTTGCCTATCGAGAAATTGTTTATTTTTTCTACGTATGTGATCATTCAATCGACCGAATGATCCTTAAGTCAACTGATGTCTAGAGCATCGTGTTTTAAAGCCCATCCCCCTCCTTTGTTTTATTTATCTTCTCTCTCTTATCTCTCCTCTTTCTCCATTGATGCCACGCCTCCAAGCTTCTCTGACATCCTCCTTCATATTTTAAATCACAATTTTTTTCAGGTTTTTAAAGCAATTTAAAGGCTTGTCTTTGCATCATTACCCCTTGAAAAGCCCATACCTTATCTCTATCTCTTCTTCGACGCTTCTTGTTAGAGTTCCTTTGCATCCAGTGAATCTTAGGCAACAAAAAAGCCATCATTAGACTTTTAGTAATTCTCTAATTCAAAGCCCTCTATCCTTTAGCTTCAATTGGTCTTAGTTTGTTTCAATTTTTGTATTTCTAGGGTTTTATATTTGGTAATTTTGATGGAATTGAGAAATAAGCCTATTTTTCTTGTGATTTCTTACAATTAGAAGTATAATTAGGGGTATTGGACATTTAATTGCATCTGTATACACTCAATTTTAATTTTCCCCATTTTCAGTTTTGTGATTGAGGTTTATTCGAATTTCTGCTTAAATTGTGATTTTGATATGTTAAAAACTCAATTAGATGCTTATTCAAGGCTGTTGTTCAGTCAATTACCTTTTTTTAAATTAATTTTGATTTTCCTCTTTTTCAAATTTGATTTTTAGGGTTTATTTGAATTAAATAATTTTCAGTAAAATTAATGTGTTAAAAAATTTCAATTAAACATTATTTTAAGATATTTGTTCGTGTAACCAAAACTTTCTAAAATCTTAAATGAAGTCATGTATCAAATATTTTATAATTAAATTTATAAATAATATTTGGTATCAAATTATTATAGGATATCCCAAATAATAAATATCTTTAAGTTCTTTCCTTATATTAAAGCGTGTAAAAGCTCTAAGCTCTCTCTCCAAAAGGTATGTTCATAATTTTACACTATTTCTAGTTTTATCCTAATCATGTTAAATATATATAAATCATTATTCACCTTTAAAATTTGTAATGACAATAAGGCATGGATCAAAAAAGAAAAAAAAAATGGAAGGGAAGCAAACAATGTTCAAATATATAAGATGCTTTTAAATGCTCCCCTTCATATATCACTACTCACTCTTCCATGAGGATATTATTCCAAAAAGAATTTTCACACACAATTTTAAAAGTTTTTCAATTTTTCCTAATCATATCATTATTTTCTTTCCTCTATACATTATGCAGTGTTAACCTATGTGATGAAGGTAATTAAAATTGTCTTTTAATCAACTTTGGCTCCACTATCCATGAGTCAAAAGACATTCAAATTACATAAATAAACAAGTGTTATTCAATTTTCAAAACATTAAGTGTCACTAAAATTCACTTAATATATCTAAAATATTCAATATTGCATAGTAAAGATAAATATTTATCTCTCTTTTGTGTATTATCATTTTGTCATTTCATTTATTCTCTTTCTTATTTTAATAATATGTCTTGGTGATTATCTTTTAATCTTAGAGATACCCTTGAAGTCCTTTAACCTATAAAACAAAATTTAATGGATTTTTTATATTGATACTAATTTATGTCCTTAGGTGCAGTTGCATTCCAACCATTTCATCCTCGTGGTGTAACACTATAAATGTAACATTCAAAGTGTAACATTCTAACTTCCTATCTTATCATAACTATACATCTTTATATGTCTAAAATATTCACAATAATTGCAAAATATGGGTGTATGCATCTTATATATAAGTCCATATGCTTATCTAGATCTTGAGTCATTACATCTCATATGTGTATGGTATTATGACATAGTATAGGTATTTTGTCTATATTTGTGTGATATATTTCTAGGTCTTATATCACTATATATTATCCTTTGATGATTAAGACGATAAATGTTTCTAGTTTCATGCATATAAGGAGCATAGATATGTGTTAGATTACTTTACCTTAGATTAGGCCTAAGTGAATCATATTGTAATTTTGTATTCTTATATAACTTATGTCTATTATTTTTTGCGTACATTCCTTCCTAGATTTTAATCTTAATGCATACATGAATGCATAATGTTGTGTCCTAGGTTGGGATTTGGATAATGATACAATATTTTCACAAGATGGCCTAGGTATATGTTCTTATTCTATATTCTTTCCTTTAACAAATGTTGTATTACTACTTGTTAGTGCACGGATAAATCCTAAACCTAATCAATCATTTGATGCTTTTTGTACAAATAACATGCATTTTAAATTTTCCTCCCCTTTAGTTAATTTAGATAAAGAGTTCTTAAAATTTTCTAATTCCTTTTTTACAGAAGCATTTTAATCTCCCAATTTTTATACATCATAATTATCCATATTTTTTAATTCTACTTCTCTTTTCAAAGGTGCATTCTAATCTAAAAAAATTTCACATACTATCCTTGTTTGCATTTATTAAATCTAATTCATGTTTTAACTTCTCATTTTTTTAGTTTACATGCATAGAATAATTTCAATATTTCTTTACATTTAGAAGACATCTTTTTCTTTTTCTTAATTATAACTTCTAGGCGTCTAACGAATTTATCATATGTTAAATTAACAACACAGTTATCATCATAATTATTTAATTTTGAGCATGTAGGTACCATATTGTTATCTTTGTAAGAATTTGAGTTAAATTGTACCTCATCATTTAAGAAGCATATATAAGCTACTTCTTCCATTACTTTCTCACTCTCCACAATTTTAATTTGATTAGTGCTTTCATAATTAATCTCCAATACATGCTATATGTCATAAACATATTTACAACTGGAAACTTTATTAAACTCTTCCTATCTTAATGTACAAAATAAGATATATACAATTTTACAATTAAGAGAAATAAGTCGTTCATTTATTTCATCCCATTTATTTTCATCCTTTGGTATTATTTTCTTTACGTTATCTACAACTATTGTTTTTACAGATGTGTGAGGCCCATTCTATATAATTTCCTAGAAATTAACTCATATAGATAGAAGAAAGTGTTTCATCCTAATTTTCCAAAGTCTATAATTTTCTCCATCAAAGTGAGGGGGACTGTCTATGCCTTCACTATCAAATGTACAATGATGACCTTAAATTCATTATTTCATTAAAAATATATCTATTTAAGTGCTTTCTTTGATACTACTTATTAGTTCTTATATGACACCTAATAAATGGTGGATTAAATTACTCTTAGTTTTTCTAATATTTTTTACATCTTTTACACCTAATTAAAATTCCTCTTAATTAAAATGCAAAATCTAAACAATATAATTAATCAACATAAAATGACTTGAATTAAAATAAACTTGAAAAATAAAAGAGATAGGAAAAGAGAGGTATAAAGTGATTTATAGTGATTTGATATCAAATCCCACATCTATGTCCACTTCTTAACTCTTTATTGGGAATTTCACTATCAATAATTTTACAATCACTTTTCTTTTCACAAGCCCTTGAGTAACCCTTATTATCAATTTCTTTTCATGGGCTTTAGATTAATCATTTTTACAAATACAAACTCACATGACATATTTCACAGTAATGTCTCTCCTGACCATCCAAAAGTGTTTAAGGGGCTTATAGATATACTAGAGATTTAATGCACCAAACTTCACATAAAACATACTAAAATAAGCTAAAATAATCTCTCAAAACCTTTCACAACTCATTTTAGTATTTCCTTGCACTTCTTGATATAAAACATATATCCATAACACTTATTTATAGGTAAAATTCAACCTACTAACCATTGCTAGTCATCAGGTGTCATTAAAAATCATTTAATACAAATATTGCCATTGAAACTAGTTGTTATCACCTATCCTGAACCACTAGTTGACCAACCCCTTGGATTAATCGACCAATACCTTTATATGCTCACCCAGTTTATGGCAAAAATACACATTGACAACCTGTCTTAATAAATGGTTGACTTATTAACTAGTCTGACATTAGATTAATTTTTAACATAACATATTTAAACATATCTAAATCACCCTAAAATAATTCTCAATATTTTCAATTGTTCTTTAATAAACTCATCAAAAACTTCCCTAAAAACATTTTAATGTATCAAGAAGATTACTTGAAAACAATTCTCTACGTAATTCCTCTTGATCGTAGAGTCTATACGCATAAACACTAAATATAATGCAATATACATGATTTAAACTCACTAGTAGTTTGAAAAGATCAAGATGAGATTTACAATTCAAAAAAACTTATTCATTTACTATCTTGGTTATTAATCCTTCGTTAAATATCTTAATCTTCATATATCATCACTTTTACTCCAATAATACAACTTGGGGTCTAAATTATATCTTCTAAATATCTTTTCTTCATACTTACCTTTCCAAAATATCAAATATATCAAAATATTAATAGTAATATTTTGTTATTATCAAAATCTAGGTGAAATGTCCTTTGATTCAGTACTTTTTAAAAAAGTTTTAGGAGTTGAAAGAGAAGCTTTTTCTTTATATACAACTTCTATACGAATTTATACATAGTGCTAAGTGAAATATCCTCAAATTTTATTTTGCCTTGTCAGCTAGATCCTATACCAAAATGAAGTTTCTTGTTCGGACATGGATGGTCAATCAATTTATTGTCACTCTTATTAACTTGAAACATTCTCCTGAAACTCTCTATAAAATTGGTTTGTTTATTAATTGTTAATAATGTTGCTTCTGAATAAATACCAAAGTCAAACTGGTTGAAGGAATTATATTGAAATAGATCTGAACTCTCTATTCTAGTTTCTATCCGGCCAAGTGATCGATTAGAAAATTCAGAAGACCTGGCTACAGAAAGAATAGGGAATGTTTAAAAAAACAGTTGTAAATTTGCAGCTGAAAACTAATACTTGATTTAGCTTTAGAAATATTGTCGTTATTTCATTCATCGCTAACAAGAGCTCTAGAAACAAAAGATACATCATTTCTTGTTAGCCAGGAAGGCTTGTAAAGTTGGTTCATCGGTGAAACCAAATAAGGGACGTGATAAGTTAATGATCAGAATAACTCGGGTCCAAGCGATAATTATGATAAACAAATTAAGATTTGCGATATGGAAGAAGATTTAAGGATAAGAAATGAGAGCTCATAGTGTGTATATGTTGCTAAAGTTGTCGTTATCGAAGAAAGAGTTTTAAAAAGAGTGTAAAAAGTCGTTTAGAAACTATTTTCATTTCCTGTTTTTTCTCCAGAAAAAGGTCGTTTAGAAACAATAGAGAAAAAAGAGAAAAAGACTGTAACTGGTTTTTCAATTAGAAATATAAATTTTTTTACATTCATAAAAATCGACTACATTTTAATAAAATTAAGAATTCGGTTGAATTATAGAATGTAAAGCTTATTTGAAAATATTTATAAATATTGAGGTTTGAGTCGTTTGATGTATGTTTAAAGTAAAATAGCGTAGGGAACTAAAAACTCACACGAATCTGTCTTTTGTATTATAGAAAGGGAAAACAACAAAATCTGGTGTATTTATAGGCACAGGTCAAAGTAGGGGAAGGCTGTATTTTGGAATCACACACTGGGAACTTGGGTAGGCTTCATCTTCTGCAACTTCATAAATTGATTATCACTTCATCAATTTCCATTCCCAAAATTCTCTCTATCTCTCGTGATCATGGCTACGGCATCAGCATACCAAGTGAATACAACCCCATGTCGGTTTTCTCTTAACAACTTCTCCTTTTCTTTTCCCCCTCGTCAATTCTTTGCATTAGTTGCTGATTTTTTGTGGGTTTATGTTAACAGATGAAGAGGCTCAAGAACATCTACTAACCATGGATGTAAAAATTGAAAGTGAAAGCAAGTTTCGCATTGAAAACCTGACGAGGAAATCTGATAGCGGAGGTTTCATATTGCGTGGGATCAGCTTGGACATACCCAAAGGTGTTATCGTTGGAATCATAGGGCCCAGTGGCAGCGGCAAATCGACAGTGTTAAGGGCCCTCAACCGATTGTGGGAGCCACCTGCAGGCACCGTCTTCCTTGATGGCCAGGATATTTGTGACATCGACGTTCTTAACCTCCGCCGTAAAGTTGGGATGCTCTTCCAGCTTCCCGTTCTCTTTGAAGGTTACCCTTTTTGTATTACTGTTGTCGTTTCTAAACTCATAAATCTTTGTATGTAAAAAAAAAAGATATGTTTTCAGCTTTCTTTGTATTGATTAACCGAAAAGTTATAATTGTTCGTAATTCCTGGGATTTCAGTTGATTTGCAATATTATCCGTCTCAGTATTGATACTAGGTTATGTCTTTAGGCACCGTCGCTGATAACGTACGATATGGACCTCAATTGAGAGGGAAGAAGCTGACGGACAACGAAGTTTACAAGTTGTTGAACCTGGCGGATCTTGATTCTACGTTTTTTAACAGGACTGGTAACGAATTGTCTGTGGGACAAGCTCAAAGGGTTGCGCTTGCAAGGACTTTGGCCAATGAACCGGAGGTGAGTTTATTTATATCATTTTTCAAGTCTCTGAATTTGGCTTTGCCTGAACTTAAACATAGTTTGTTGGAGTTCTGATTTGGGTTTTATCTGTTACCTAAAGGTTTTGCTACTGGATGAACCAACCAGTGCATTAGATCCAATATCAACTCAGAATATAGAGGATGTGATTGTGAAACTCAAGGAAAAGCAAGAAATGACTACTGTGATGGTCTCTCACAGCATCAAACAGATTCAGAGAATTGCTGATGTGGTTTACTTGCTTGTGAACGGGGAGATTGTTGAAGTTTTACATCCTAATAAACTTTTTGACGCAAAGCATCCAATGGCACAAAGATTTCTTCAACTCAGCTCTTAAGTTAAATTTCGTTGTTGTACTCTACTTTTTCATTTTTAAGGTTTAGGTTTTATCTGATTACTACCTTCAGAAGCATAAAAACTTATTTCAACAGTACTGTTAAGGACTCAACCTACTGTTTCTGGAATTGTGTTTAGTGAATACTGTATTACCACAACTGCGATTAGTGGCAAATGAAATGTATGGTGAGTTGACTTTACACTTCTTAAATGGAGTGGTTTGGCTGTTGGTTAATAACCTCATCTTGATCATATGAAACCTTCAAAGGATGCTATATATACGTGCAAAAATGCCTATGGTTGACTGGGATGTTACTCATTTTGAGATCTACGAGAAAACGTCCAGCTTTTCTCTACAGATGTAAATTCTTTCAAAGAAGCTACGAATGGATAGGTAAAAGCAGCAGGGGATGAATCATGTTCGGTAACAGAGAGAAATGTTTGGAGTTGGATCTACCTCTAATCCAATCAATTGATTTTGACTGATGGTACCTTCCCCCAACTTTATCCATGATCCTCTGAAAACAAATGAATCACTTAAAATAAATTATCAAAGCTTAGACATCACTGAACATGAAATTCACCTTTTAGATAATCTCTTTGGAGACCTGTTCTTCCAATCCAAATTTAAAGTACCAACTTCAATGTTTTTCTAGAATCTTCTTCATATGATAATCCTTTATAATTTGACCTATAATCACTACCACAACTTTAATAATATTTTAATATTTTTATTGTCATCAAAATCATTAATTTGAAAAAGCTTAGTTCAATTATTTGTCCCTTTTTTATAATTGATAAAACATTATAGAAAAATCAAATAAGGCTAGAAACATACCTTATATCATTCCTCCATCTCTATATAACTCCAACTTAATACATGCTTATTCAACATAGTCTTAAAATTGCAATATTACAATGTATAGTCAAACAACATGATAAGCATCTTATGCTTATTCATATATATCAAACAAATTGTTGAATTAAGAAAGTGATAGTGCTTAAATTATATACATATTTAGGTTTGAGTTCAATTTTTAAAGCTTAGGTTTGAGGTTGTTCCACATAATTTTTTAGATAAAATGTGTTAATTACTGAATTTGATATTACTCATACAAGTTTATACCAAATTGGTTGTTTTTTAAAGCTTTGAATGTTGATTATAACTGTGGAAAGGATGAATGATTCGTTGGATTAAAGAGTAGAAGAAAGAAGGCAAAATAGTTAAAATCACGACCTAGGTCACAACCATGGCCTATGTCGTGACTTTGCCAAGACAAACATCAAGTTCCTGTAGTTTCAATGTGAATCACAATCACGATTCAGATCCTAGTTCACCCTGCATCCCTTGTCATGACCTCTCTCTCGAAGATTTATAAAAGGAAACCGAAGAAATTGACATGACAAGAACATTAAACATGCCAAGGAATTCAAATTAAGAGATCAAGTTTTACTCTCTAATTTGAGACTTTGATTATTCTTAAATAAGTTAAAATCTAGATGGTTGAGTTCACTTATTGTTACAAAGTTTTTCTTTATAATATTGTAGAGAATATATGTCAAGGTAAGGATATATTCAAGGCTAATGGACACTAACTACAGTTATGTATAGGTGTTTGCTTCAAGGATTCAAAGAGGGATGTCTACAATTTCATGATCTAGATAAAGGATAGTCTTCATTAAGGTCATTGAGTGAATGATGTTAAACTAATACTTGTTAGGAGACAACCTAATTTTTTTCTTTTCTTTTCCTTCTTTATGCAATTTAAAAATTTGTAGTATTTAGGACTTTTTTCTTTTATTTCCTATTTTAATGCTTAGGAATTTTAATTTTGTTAATTCTCCTTTTTTTTTTTTTGTTGAACTACACTTATGCAAATTTATTATCAAGAATGAAATCATATGAATATAAATCATTCATCTTCAGTCCTTTAAGATGGTGGAATCAAATATTCACAATCTTTCCTTGCATTCAGATATTCAATTTTCCAAGGGAGTATTGTTTGTCCTTTCCTCTAACTTATTCTTCCTTTATTTTGCATTTCTTACTTTAAATTTAGGACAAGTAAAAATTAAGGGAAATGAATGTATCACTAAGAAAGGAGAAAGTAACCTTAAAAGAGTCATTTTCCAAATTTACTAAGGGCAAAGAAAAATTAGAAGGATCATAAAAAGAATCAAATGATAACTATGGTTTAGGATGTATTCATAAGAATGGTTTATCTAGCTATATGACCACATTTGTTAAAAGACAAAAAAAGAAAAAAGAAAGAATAACATATACCTAACTCATCTTGTGAAAATAATGCATCAACTTCTAAATCTCAACCTAAGAGTAAAAATCATGCATTCGTATATGCATAAGGACCAAAATCTAAGAAAGAAATGCATGCTAACAAGAATAGGAACATTTTATATAGGAATGCAAAGTCATAAAATGATGCATTTAAGCCCTATGAGGCAAAATGATTTACCTAATTATTATAAACCTTATGTGAATGTAAAAATTTTATAAACATGTCTCATTCCTATCCTAGATCCCATTTTAATCAAAGAATGACATATAGTGATATAAGACCCAAAAATAAATAAAGGTACAACCATAGGAAGACTTATAATGAATCATGACTTAGGTATGCATATATATATATATATATATATATAACCCATACACCTTTGTTTTATAACTATTGTGGTTATTATGGACATGTAAAATGATTTTGTTACGATAAATTAAGTAGGTGAAAGGATATTCATAGTAGTTAGAGAAAAACAATTAACCTCAAGGACCCAAACGAGTGTGGGTACCAAAAGTCTATTAAATTTTATCTTATATGTAAAAGGGCTTCAAGGGTCTCTCTAAGAGTAAAAAGAGAATCACCAAAAAATATTGTTCAATAAAGTGAGGATAGAAATCAAATGAAAATTTTTAATATACAAAAAAGGGAGTTATATGCTTACTTTGATTATGTTGTGTTGAATGTTCTTAATATGAGAAATAAAATTTGATGATTCTTAATATTTTGAATGATCATATAGAGAGGCATTTAAATGGTTTAAATAATTTTAAGTCATATAGTATAAATTGATAACATCATTAAATTGTGTATGATTAGGATAAAAGAGAAAATGTGCAAAATTGAGCTTTTTGTAGAGAGTTTTTAGATGCCTTGTTGAAGTATTATAGAATATTTGGATAACTTATGAATTTAAATGTTGATGTTTGAATTATAGTTATGATATTTAGATCTACTTCATGATCATTGCCTTTTTTAATACTTATAAATTTACATATAATTTTTTTTTCAAAAAGGAGAAGAAAATTATGCTTTTATTGAGTAAAGCCTTGATTTTGATGTTTTTGATGACTTGGGTTTATAAAAAGTTGAAAATTTTAGAAAATTACTAACTAAAATGGGAGGTCTGATAAATCTTGAATTTTGATGATCTTTGGAATTTTTAATAAGTTTGTCTTATGATGTTTATGGCTTTATGAAAAGGCTTGGGCTGTTTGATAATGCATTTGGGTGTTTGACACTGACATCATTTGTATATTTGATTATGTATACCATATTTAATGCATTAAATTCCATAAGTTATGGTGGTATCTTGATAGATAAAATTTGAATTTAAATGACTCATGTTTGGTGTTTATAGATTTGCAGATGACAATAAAATTTTAGATGATTCATATAGGCTTGTGCATATTAATAAGATTGAGAGGCAATGTATCTTAAATATCTCTTAAGGGAAATTTGATATCCTTTATGATGTTGTATTGTTTTCAATCAATACAAGGGAGAATTTTTACAAAATCATTAAATTAAGGAATATTTTTATAATTTTATTGGTTATATTAAAGAAAAGCTTGATAATGTATTGGCTTATATATTAGTTTTTTTTGTTATACATAAGCTTAGAGAGAGCCAAAGTATAAAACCTTGATATTATAATTTGATTTTTGAGCTGCTTATAATTTGATTATTAAGTTATTTATGGCTTAAGAGAATGCTTAATAATCTGGATAAATCTTTGAGTTCTAATTAAAAGAGGAAAGTAATATGTGATACTAAAGTGTCTTGTGAAAGGGGAAGTTACATATTAAATGATGTTTATGATTATAAATAATGGCTTTGATGTGTAATTAGTGGTTATGATCTCTTTCATGTTTCTTACTTCTTGATATATGACTTTAAATTTTTTTTAAGTGATAATACATGAATTTAAAGGGAGTCCTAAATTTTAATATATTTAAGGAGAGTTTGTAAAATTTAATTGTGTAAAATATAAGTTTATTGAAATTGTTGCTAAATTATGATTAATTTAAAGGATTCAGTAGAATTTGATAATGTTGAGTCTTGGATAAGTTTGGATACGTAATTGTGTTATTAGAAAGGCAAATTTTGAAAATTTGATATTGTTAAGTTTTAAATAAATTTGGATATAAAATTATGGTATTGGATAAGTTTGCAATGAAATTGTGATATTGTGCTTGAAATCTAGTTGTTTGTTTTACTTTAAATAATTGTTTGTGTTGCTTTTGGTATTATACAAAGGAGGAGTGTTTCTTTTGAAAATTTTAAGCGGTATTAGTTAAATTTAACTAATATGAGGACATTATTTGATATATGTCTATGTTTTATAGTTTTTAAAATGAGTTTTAGATATACGATGACAAGTTTGAATCTTTAGTGATATTAATATATTGAATTTTTAGGGATATTTATGATTTGGTTTTGAAATGAGTATTGAATGTTAATGGTATTGATGAAATTTTAAGTATTGATATAAGTGGCATGAAGAAAGATTGATTAATGTGTGAGTAATATGCTTTTGGGTAATTGAATTTTTTTTTAATGATTTCAAAAAGGAGGAGAATTTGTATAATATTAGTTTAAAAGGGAACAAAATAGCTTGATGCATATATGTTTTTCTTGTTACATTTTTCCTAATATTATACAGTTTTTTCATCATTAAAAGGATGAAGATTATTGAACTAAAGGTAGTTTAACCTATGTTTTGATAATGACAAAATGTTATTATTAATTTATTTATTATACTTGATGAATGGAAAAGAAAAGTATAAGGGAAAGGTGCTGAGAAAATAATTGGAAGTCCAAGTTGAAGCATTAGAGTAAAAATGGTTATGGATGAAGATGAAGTTGATTGAAGTAGTATTATTAGAGCAAAAGTGGTGCTTATTTGAAGATCAAGTTGATAGATAAAAGATCAAACTCCAAGATAGTAAAAGGAATATGTTGTATTTTGTAATTTTTTTTTGTAAGTCTCATCTTAATCTTTCCATCATGTTAATGGGATTACTTCATGCATTTTACACTCATAGTTAGCAATGTTGCATATAGGATGCTTAATAAAGACGAATTATGTGTGAATGAATTTTAGATAATCTTCTTGATAAACTAAACATTTTCAGAGAATTGTGAATGTGCTAATGTTTATGTAAAAATGATGTTAAGTTCTGTAAATGGATTAAAGATTGTATAAAATGAATTGTTTGAATATGATAGGATGTATTTTGAGGTTAGATTGTATGAATGTGTGTGATTATGTTAAGGTTGTGTGAGAAAAAAAGAGGTTAAGTTGTATGAATGTGATAGAGTGTATGAATATGTCTATATTTATATGAAAAAGTGTTTGAAAATGTATTATAATGTGTTACGGGTTGAAAAACGAAGTGCTTGAATGTATCAGGAATTGATTTGGATGTATTTGAAAGTGTTTTAAAGGGATAAGAACTAGTCAAGATAAGAATTGATTGGCCACCACTAGTTGATCAAATGGCTTAACTAGTCAACCAATGTGTTGATTTTTGGTAGATTGGTCGAATGATACACATAGATTGGTCAATCAATGGGTAATGTGGATAAGTTATAACATCTAGTTTTAACAAACAAAAATGAAATAAATGATTTTTAATAATACCCAATGGTTATAAACAGCTAGTTAGCAAAATCTTTACTATATATAGGTATACTAAGGTGTGTATAAAACATCCATTAAGTGTATAGTGAATTAAGTTTGTGGGAAACACAAAGTAATTGAGTTGGAAAGTGTTTTATGCATTTTTTGAGTGTTTTAGCATAAATTGTTTTATGCATTCATTTTCAAGTTTATTAGTAAGCTCCTTAAACCCTTTGAATTAGTCAAGAGTGACATTTTTTAAGTGCATTTGTAAGGTAGTGAGATTGTGATGTTGTAAGTGTAAATGGTTATCGTAGAGCCTGTAAAAAGAAAGAAATCGTAACATTGTTGTTGATAGTAAAACTTCCAATAATGAGTTAAGTAGACATAAGTATGGAATTAGGAACTAAACTATTAGAAATCAGTTTGTGCACTTCACTCCTTTATTTATTTTATTTTCCAAGTTTATGTCATTTCCATCATGTCATTATATTGATTATTACATATTAATTGTTTGATTTTTTTTAATTTCTACATTTGATTTAAGAGAGAACTTTTGATTAGGTGTAAAAGACTTAGAAAATTATAAAAAATTTTATAGGCGTATAACTTGCTCCTCATTTAAGTATCATATAAGGACCAATATAAACCTGCTTTTAAGTTTGACATAACATTAAATGACCTCAATTCTGAAATCCCTCTTTCTCTCCCCATAATGTAGTTACATTATTGAGTGATGTTAAGCGATGCGTATAAAATTGAAGGTTATTTAGGAATTGTCTTATTAGATAAATTCATGAAATATTATGTTTACTTTATGTTTAATACTTTGATAAGTGGGGCTCATGATTTAGTTTCCATGGCAAATTATTTCTCTACTTTATGTGCAATGGGTTCCCATTCTAGCTTACCTCTTAAAATTGAAGCTTCTTTTACAATGTAGCACTTACTATCTATTTGATTCATCTTTGCATAACCCACGTTTTATTGAGGTTGGTGTTAATTTTTAGTATTTTTTCTTTATTGATTTGTGTATTTTATTTGTCTGAGAGTTTTCACAGTTAAAGATATTATTAATTTAGACTTAAATATTTATATATTTTTAAAAAAATTGAAATATTTATATCAAATTACAATGCATAAGATAAAGTTTCTCTATATGATACTAACACTAATTTTGTAACCTTTAACACTTCATGGAGCATTGATCTTAACCATTGTAATTCCTATGTTCATTTAAGATCACCATTGAGTGCCATAGAGAATGTAGCAAGAAAAGGGGATTTCAGTATTTTTAGGTTATTTTAAATTTTAAAATGTTATAATGGTTTAAAATTAGTTAAAATATTATCATTCAATTTATTTGTAATTTTCAAAAGTTATCTTATTATTATGTGAGATTAATCTTCTCAAATTTTCATGCCAATCTATTGATGTGTAAGTCACAAAAAACTTAACAAAATCATGATTTAGAGTGTAAATAGTGTTATTTTAAAAATATTATGAAGTAAAGTAGTGCCATGAATAAGGACAGAAACTAACTTACTTTTGGTTAGTTGTCAGAGGAGCAAAACACACATTTTGCTTATCATTTAAGGGCTTGTTTTTGTATAGCTTTGAGTTTTTGTTTAAATTTTTTATTTATTTAAATATAGAAATTAAAAAAAACAGTATAAAAATTAAAAAAAATAACACACTAATATAGTATAAAAATTGAAAAAAAAAATAAAAAAAATAAAAATTATAATTAAAAATCACATTTAATAATAATACCAAACGAACCTTGAGATTATTGAGATAAAAATAAAAAAAAGTACTTTTGTTTGTGTTTGTGTGGAGATAATAAAAGCAAAAGGTAAGATTCAAATGTTACGACTAACTTTTAGAGTAAAAAAGTATTTGATGGTTTCTAGCTATAGATGGACTGAATTCCATTCCTTTGAAGTTACAAAGTTACAAAGGAAACTATCGCTTTCTAGAACAACGAAACATTTTTTAGTAGTCAATTCTTAAAAATTTAGTCCTTAGGGCATATCACATAGGATTTTTTGCCCAAGCCCGTTGAACTTTTGGCCAGGCCTATATCTCTGTAAGGCCATTTCCAACTTATTCTTCTAAAATGGAGTAGAGTTTCTTCTATTTTAGAGATACTATAGTACTTTTCACTTCAATTCACAACTCTATTTTTCACATAGTAGCTGTATCAAAATCCATTTTATTGATTTGAACTGCTAATCTTAAAGTTGTTTCCCATTTATCTATTGCTTCTTCTGTATTATGAATATAGTCAGTATCTAAATACATACCAAAAGGATTAATAGCTTCAGATCTCATTTTCTCTTAAGGAGATTTATCATATTTATCTCTTATGGAGGCAGTGGCTGCATATCCTTCAATAGTTCGGTCAAAAGAAGTAGGTTGAGAATATCTAGGAGGATTTCTACTAGTACTAGGAATATCTGCTATATTAGGATTTGGTCTTTGTAGACTTATTTCGGGTTTTCTATTTGGTTTTAGTTGTACTATGTCTAGGGCCTTTTTAGAGCACGTTTGGTATCACTTATTGTTTCTATTTTTTATTTTTATTTTTGTGTATGTGTATTAATTTCTGTGATATTTTTATTAGTTTATGTATTATTTTTTGGTTTCTGTCCTGTATTAGTATGTTATCTTTTTCAGTTTCTATGCTATATTTATTAGTTTCTTTGTTTTAGAAAACAAGAAATAAAAACAAAAAACCAATGGATACCAAACAAGGCCTTAGGTTTTAGTTTTTGGTTTTGCTTTTGTTTTTATAAACACAGAAATAAAAAAATGAATATCTAATATAGCACAGAAATAAAAAATAAAACACACAAATCAATATAAAAACACAAAAATTACAAACTACAACCCAATTGAAAATCCCATAAATCTTCAATATTTGATATTGAAACTGGAAATATTCCACATTAGAAATATAATTTTAAAACGTGTTGTCTTATAGCGTTTTCAGTAGGAATCTTTTGTTGAGGTATATGATTTATATGGTTTTGTATATTAAAATATTCTATCATTTTTTGTAATTCAATTAAATTATTATCTATTTTGAGTCCATCTATTTAATCTTTTGATAATTTTATTTATCTGTCATGTTCTAATCTTATATGTTCAGAATATAGTCTATATTGATTACTTAATTAAAAAGAAAGATTTAAGTATCTAATTTGACTTTCTTCATATCTTTGTTTTAAAGGAACTCTTCGTTGTCTACAGACATTACTAAAATCAAATAGTCTAAAAAATATTTATAAATATTAGACTAAACCTTAAAATTATTGTAAAGTTATAATTACTTACATAAATATATAAATATTATAATTACTTAAATAAATATATAATAAAAATATTACTAAAAAATATATATAAATACTATAATTAAATTATTATAATTACTTAAATAAAAATATTATAATTACTTAAATAAATATATAATAAATATATTATAATATTGTTTAAATAATAAAATAA
>JAOXYD010000008.1:19623145-19633750 GCA_028565735.1 Pinacopodium congolense | reverse complement strand
TCCAATTCAATCTTTACCTAAATCACAATATTTAATCAATTCCTAATCAATTCTCACAATTATTAAGCTAAAAATCCATGAATATCCTCCAACCCAAAATTAAATTAGCTAAACATAATTAAATTAAGCAAATCAAAAATTAAATAAATGCTAAACATAATTAATTAAAAAAAGTTAAAAAAATAAAAACAATAAAGGCAAAACACAAATTGACTTTTAGATTAATGCAAACATACATCACTTAAGCTATTATTTAATTAACTTAAAACTTAATTAATCAAAACTTAAACAAACTTTCTAAATAAAAATTATAATAACTATAAATTAAATAAAAATAGAAAATAAATAAATTAAAACCTAAGTAATAATCAAGACATAAAGAATAACTAAAATAAAAACATAAAAAGAAATTTACTTCCAATTTGCTAAAGACAAAAATTAATAACATAAGAAAACAAGTGTTATAATATAAAAAGGACTAAAATAATAAACATAGAATTAAAACATAATATTCAACCAAGAGAAAAGAATAAAACATATAAAATAAAATAAAAAATGACAAAAAATTCAGACAAGAATTATGTTAAAATTCGGACAATAAAAGAAATAATCAAAACATGTTGCCAACGGAAGCTACACACGAGATTAGTCTAAAGCTATAGGTGAATTAATTGAAATTAAACTCCAAAAGTAGCTACTGGCTCTCCTCTCGCTGGTCGTCTCCTTGCAGGTGGTGCGTTGCTAGTGGAACAGCTCCAACTGAAGATCCAAGCCGCTAGCCGCTAGCCGCTAGCCGTCCAGCCCCCTCCAAGCACCTAGCCACTAGCTCTCCAAGACTCGTCCCCACTCAAGACGCCAGTAGCTCTCCACTCTCGTGTCAAGACAGCTCTCCCTCCTTAGCACTCGTCCACTTCTCCTAGAAGCTGAAGACTCCCCAAAGCACTCAGATGACAATGCATATCCACTTGTTGCCTAGGGATTCACGCATAAATCCATTAAAAACTCGACTCTTGTGTTTTGAATGTCCGCCCCTTGTGCTTGTCGTTTTGCTTAATGCAAAACAGCGAGCTTTAACTGTTTTCTTTTTTTTTTTCTATTTTCCTTGTTTTTCAAATTAAAATAATCTTTGTCTTTTGCTCCAATTTTTTTAAATTCTTTATGTTTTGATCCAAAATTTGTGCTAAGGAAATAAACCCGTCATTAAACACAATATAACACAAATTATATATTTAAACAATAAAATAAGATTGAAATAACATTAAAAATCATATGAAAATTTAATAAATTTCAATCTTATCAAACGTTATAACTTTTTATGTATAATATGCAAATCCATAAGTAACTATAACTTCTTTTGAATATTTTATTATTTAAAAAAAAATGAACAATTGAGCAAAATAAATTAATTCCATTGGCTTCATACCAATGAAAAGGTATGAGTTAAATATTATTGTTAATAGCCAATTGATAACTAATTAGTGATATTTATGACAACATGCTTGCCTTTACATAAAAAGACTATGTGACTTCTCAAGCATGCTTTTAAAACTCAAAATTCAATTTCACTTCTCATAAATAAATAAAGGATGTGAATATTCTTAAAAGTTGAAACACATTATTTTATTTATATCTGTTTTATAAATGGAATTGAAATTTTTGAATTAGGTTGAAGTCTGAAGAAGCATGAAGTAAATTGAATACACTTGTAAATTGATATGAATAATTAGTTGCATAGGATCTTGACGATCCTTTATGATTCAATGACTAATGCAAAAATTTTAATGGTTCTGTTTAATGAGATTAGTAATTTTCCTATGATTATTTTCTACTTGAGATTAGATGATGAATTCATTTTTTGGAGGATAAGGAAATGCTTAAGTCTAGGGAAATTTGATAAGGGGGTAAAATTTAAATGTTTGGTGATGTATTATTATGTGAATTTTATCATTATTTGTTAAATTAGACTCCTAATGAATTGAAAAAATCAAAATCATAAAAGGATTAAGTTTGGGAGAAAAATCCTAAAGCAAAAAGATTTTGAACAATGACATCCTTATAGATTTTATGAAGGTTGTCATTGTTGTGGTTGATTGAAGATAGAAACATAACGTTGATGCAAAGTGGTGTCTTTATAGCCTAAGATAGTAATATTATCATTTTGAAGCAAGAAAACAAAATAAGCAACCCTATAAAACGGTGTCATTATGCTTACTGTTAGGTTTCATTTTGATCCCTGAATAATAGAGGGAAAGGAAACAATTACACCTAATTTGCCATATTAAGGTATCTTAAACATAATACACCCCAATATATATATAAGGAGATAAGTTTATTGAGAAAAGGCTCTCTTTTAGTTCCTCAATTAGGTTTTTTTTTTCCAGTCTTTAAGATATTGGCATTAAGATTTTGATGGCTAAGGCTTGAAGAGCAAGAGATTCCATTTTGGGATTAAGCTTCAAGGCAAAGAAGAGACTTAGATTGGTGGATAAAGAGTGAAGTGTCTTAGAGGATAAGAGAGCAATCAATTTGATGAGAAATATTTTTCTCTACACTTGAACTCTTTTGTATTTTATTCGTTGTTTCCTTTAATCCATCGTTTTGGTTATTTAGATAAGAATAGTCGAGGATTGATTTTGTACAGGATCATCGACTTATGTTTAATTTAATATAATTATTGAAAAATAAAATTGTTTATGTTTATAATTGTATGATTAGATATTGTGGGAGTAGATAATTGAATTGGATTTTATGAGTTGTCATATTAGAAGAAGGATTTTAAACTATTCATGCTAGGTATTAGAATCCATTCAAATGCTCTTGATCTTCAACGCCATAAGTCATTCCATTTCATTATTAGGTATTAGTTTAGTTTAACTTGTTTTTAATTTTTTTATCCATAAATTGTTAATTGTTAGGTCAATTAATAATTCAATGTTTATACTATTACCCACTAGAAATCCTAATGGGAACGACACTGAACTCATCAATATACTGTAGGAATGATAAGTGCACTTACCTAGAGTTATGCATTATAAAAGGAAGTTGTTTTAAAAGGTAGAACTTAGTACACGCATATCAAGTATTAAAAAAATTAGTGAACGTAGGCAATTGTTTTATTTTTTCATCAAAGACTATAATATCAATAGTTTTTTTTTCCCTTATCCTTCCGTATCTCAAATGTTAGCTTCTCCATTCTTCTAGTTGTTTCTTTGCTCTCTTGCTTCCTTAGGATCATTTATATAGTGTAAGGCAAAGTCATATGTTTAAGTTCTTTAATTAATACAAGAAATTGCATAATCTAGACTTCCAAGTTCTGTATGAAGGCTTCTACATGTTTTTGTCGAGCCTTTTTCTTTCATATGAACTCCATTTCTAGCCTCTCGAATATTAACTCATCTTTTTTCTTCAATTGATAATAGTCCAGAGGAGTTGGCTCAAAATAAGCTTGATTGAGCTAGAAGTAATTTGGATAATTTATCTAATTTGAATTATAGATTCTCCTCCAATGATTATCATAGGCCTTCCTATCATTTTCCAAATGCTCGACTAAAATTATGTGATAGTACCACTAGTAGCCTAGAAAATCTTACATAGCCATAACATCGACTGTATGGAATCATAAAAAGAAACACTTGTAAAAATTGAAACTTAAATAAAATAAAATAACATAATAGAAATCATCAAAAATAAAAAATAAATTCTAGACTAACCAATACCAATATATCCAGAGTATATTTAAGACAAATCCTTGCCAATGGTGCAAAAAACTTATTTGTGGTTAGTTATAACTTAATCAAATCTAACATAAGACAAGGGATAAGTGTATCCTACCAATAAGAAATATAATGTATATAGTTCTAAGATTGTTCCCATATGGATCATTTGTAATTACTTGATCAACTAGTGTATAATTATCTAGAAACTTTGAATTAAAGAGATAAACTAAATAAATAACAAAATTAATAAAAAATGAAACAGTTGATCACAGGTAGTAAGTTAAGGGTTCTATCAATCTTAAAGTCTAGCTAAGGGTTCAGATTTTAATGGATTAACTAAATCTAGGGAAATTTCATGTTGGATAGATTTAGTGTAGCTTCACCAAAACAAAGCAGAGCCATGATTTAGTTAGATCCTTAGCTCTATTAAATCTAATTCATTATTTGTTCATTCAATTCATTAGGCTAACAGGCACTAGGTTCAAAAAGTTTAAACCTATAAGATCTTGTCAATTTTTTGTTAATTGATTTTTCCAGTGATTAAGGTAGATCTATCATATCCCTAATTACCTTAAAATTTATCTTAAGTGGCCAATCTATGATAGATAATTAAACAATCAACTAAAAAAAGATCTTGAACATAGTAAGAAAAAATAAAATAAAGGCTAATACATCTACTAACATAACCTTAGCTCTTCCAGAGTTTAGATACATATAATCTTCAATAAACATAAAGATATATCTAAAAAGAACATCATTATTGATGAAAATAAAGCTTTATAACACAAGAAGTTAAAGAGCAAGAGATACAATCAAATATTCTCTATTAAAATTTAAAATCTTCTTTTCGATCTCATTGAATCTACTCTTAAAACATTAAAAACTTAAAACTTGATGTCTCTATTGAAAAATTGAAAGAAAATAAAAGAAAAAACATAAAAAATAAAACCCAAACTACAAACAAAAGTCAAAATTAATTACACTATATCTTTACACTTCCCTCTTCTCTTGTTTTGGCTTCCCTTTTTTTTTTAATAGTTTTTTAGGTGGTTACTAGGATTTTGAAATTATAAATACATCTAGAGGTGATTTTTTTTCAATTTCTCCTTCTTAAATCCTCTTTGAATTCATGTCATTTGGGAGTACAATTACCTTTATTATTAGGAAAAATAATGCCATTTTGGACTACTATTGATATCCTATCTTCAATTTAAAGCAAAGTAGTGGTACATTGAAACCACAATGGATCCATATATAAAGATAATGTCATAAAGTGAAACACCATACAAGATAACATTATAAGCTATAAAATTAAATAAGTAGAAGTCAATGTTCTAATATACAAAATCATCAAAGTCACATCATCTAAATATATAAAAGGTTACATTATGCCCAAAGCATAAGATACATCTAAATGCTCCTCATATACATCTAAGACCACTAATCCCTCTTTGAAAAAATTAACATCTAAAAAGAATCAATTGGATGAAGGAGGAAGGTGTGTCTTTGAGCACTATGAATAACTCATCAAATTATGCATCAAGCTCATTGATTTGATGCATCATGGAATTATAAAAAGAGTCAATCTCGCCATTAAGTAATCTAGGCTTCAAAATTAGTTAGGCAAGATGCTATAGTAGAATTTTGATAAGGTTTAGAAGATATAGCCATATTATTAATGGATAATACAATGATGTGGCTTTGAAGAGGCACATCATCACCAACACTAAAGTAAGGATAAATCATTGAAGGCACATATTGCCAGTAGTATTAATTAAGTCAATTCTTTTAACCATGACCTACTTGATACCAATAAGATTTAAAATGGATTGAGTAAAGAAAGAATTGAAATCAAATTCATTTTTGAGGATGGGACATGAAAGTGTTGTTAGATGAAACCTAGGATAATAGCATATGGATTGTTTTAGATCTTCTTCTTAGATTTAACAAAGTGAATCATGTTGTTCAATAACAATTCATCACGATTAATTTTCTCATCTATCATGAAGGTTAAGAGAAACCAAAGATCATCTAGGTTGAATGAACTCTTTAAAAAAAGTTATTAAGATTATGGAAATAAGAAAGTGCATTAAGCTCTATAATATGATTGGGTTTATGTGTTATTCCAACCTTGATAATTAGTTCAAATATATTTTTTAACTTAAATTGACACAAAATAAGGATTACTACTTTTTTGGTAAGGAAATTATAAGAGGAATACTGGGGGGTATAGGGATGCTAAGATCTCATCGATGAGATGTCTGATATTGACATATTGGACTTTATTTAAAATTTGAAATTTGTTTCCTTTGAAGCACTCTCTAAGATTAGAAAATAACAATCTTACATTGATTAAGCACTCTCTAAGATTATAAAAGAACAATCTTATGTTTATATGATACTTTATATGATTGAGTAAGTAAGTGATCTCACCTTTAAGTAATGAAAAGTACAACAAGAACATGCTTCTTGAAGTTTTCTAGATACATAGGAGAGATGGCACTAAGCTCATATAGATTGAAAAAGAATAATCTTATGTTTATAATACACTTTATGTGATTAAGTAAGGGTTCCCACCCTCAAGCAATGAAAAGCATGACAAGATCATGCTTGTTGAAGTTTTCTAAATAAGTAGGAGAGTTGCCATTGTTCTCATAGAGTTTAAAAGTGGCATAAGTTATTAATTGAGGAGAGTAGATATCAAAATACTCATCCTTATGTTGAGTTAGGACTAGAAAGTTCCTAACTCTAGTTGAGGACCTAGAATAACATAAATATCCTGCAGATTCTTTAAAAATGGAACCACCATCTCCTATTATAACCATGGTAATTGAAATATAAAGACTAGTGAATTAGAATATTTACGAATGAAGGAATGTAAGAAGGCTCTAGGAGTATAATTGCATAGGGGTGTCACTAATTAATGATGAAATCATGACCTACATGGAAATACATTTCTATAAACCATTTTCTAAATCTTGTTACTTCAATGATTAATGAAAATATGTCATTATATGCAAAATTTTTAATTTAAAACAATGCCCCTAAAATAAAAAGTGAGTGAATATTTAGGATAATTATAATTGAATGTTAAAACATTTCAAATTGGCTCCCAATTACATTTTTAAAAGGTCAATTTCACGTAAATATCCATAATTTTAAAAAGAGTTCCAAATTCTAAAGCATAAATAGGGAAGTATTAAATTTGAAAAAATTAAAGCTAAGCAAATCTAATTAAAGTTTTAATCAGTTTAATTTTACTTTCAATTTCATGAAAATAACATAAATTTTGAAAAATATTTAAAATCCATAATTTTGGAACTCCAGATAGTTAAAAGCTAAAATTGATGCAATCTGGATGAAATCCTATGAAATTAAATCCCTAGAATTCTTTAAGATCATGACTCCAACTTTAATTGTTGAATAATTTTATGAAAATTTCATGAATTCAAAAAATAAAAATTGAAAGGTTATTTGGGTTTAACAAAAAAATGAGAGTGTGGTTAACAATAAATTGATAGCTGAACTGCAAACTAGATGTTAAGAGAAGAAAGATGTTGCTAGTAATGTCAGCGAAGACTTCACTAGAATGTAGGAATATCAAGTAAGAGGAAGAGTGAGTTAAGGAAAAATAAATATGCAAAAATAAGGAAATGCTTGGAGGAATTGATTTATGGATTTGTAAAGAACAAATAGAAGTAAAACTGGGAGGTGAATCATAAGGCAGTTATGGAACTTAGTGTAAGAGGGAGAGGTTCTGGAGTGAGAGGGAAAAGCTATAAAAGTGAAATGACAAAATCGAAGAGATGTTTAAAATTCAGTGATATTGATCAATCAATCCAAGGAATTGATCGACCAATGTACACTAGTTCACTAGTCTTAAGAATTGGTAAACTAATGTGATGCGAAAACATTATGGTTGATTTTCTAACTTCATTAGTCAACCACTCAATTATGCTGGTTGACTAATGTGACTTGGATTTAGAGTTCCTATCAAAAAATATCTTTCATACTATAGTTCAAATTATAATCTAGAATATTTCGCAAATCAAATTGAATACTACCAATTGTAAGTAAATTTCTCCTAATTATTTATAATGTGAAATAGAAATTCTTCATGTATCAATTTCAATGATCAATTCATTTTTCTACCTTTAAAAACATTCAACAATATTTCCTCCCAAAACATGTATTCTAAGAAATTTTTTCAATTTTATCAAAGTGAATGTGTACCTCCGTTATGTTCAACAAAATATCACTTCATTTTCTTCCTTACTTAGTTCAATAATGTGTCTACTTGATTTTATGATTTTTATTTTGGAATTAATTCTTGGCGATACCATTATTAAATCATCACTTGATTTCCATTGATCCTAAAAAAAAAAAAATTCTAAGTACCTATAAAATTTGAGTCTTTGGCGATTAGTTACTTTTGTAACTAATTTCATAAGCATTGATTAGCTGCTCGTAGGAAATGGTCACCAAGCCAAATACACTAATTGATTATTCAATAGAACTAGTTGATTAATCCAAAAAAAATAACATTGTTAAATCCATGGTATACTGTGTTATTTAGTCTCTAGTCAAATTTCATAAAAACCCATCAAATCATTGTTCATTGATCGTCTAATCTAACCTACATTGGTTGACTACCTTACGTTTCATGCCTCCCACTATGTTTTGAAAATGGAGAAACTTGTTGTCGTTAATAGACTATAAGGATGGTAAGATATTTCATAATTCTATGGATTCAAATGATCACATCATATAAACAAATGGGGGTGATGGAATTATCTTGAATTCATTGGTTGGTAATTTTTCATCGAGAACGAGCAAGGACTTACTCTTGTAGGCATTAAAAGAATTGACTTCGGTAATGACATTAAATGGGATTGATAAATATATAATTTAATTACAGTGGAATTTTTCATCGAGAACCAATAGGGACTCACCCTAGTAGGGATTATAAGAGTCAGTTTAAGTTGAGTCCAATTATGAATGAAGAAAGAGAATAAATGGAACAATTAGAAAAATAAGAGATTTTCATGGTTCATTACTAAGTGCCTACTCTAAATACTCAATATAAAGCCCACATCATTGTCATTAAATTCATGTGCATTTTATAAAACAACGAGAACTTTTCTTTATTGACAAGGTCTTTCACTAAAAATTGAATTAAATATATACAAACCAAATCAAGGGAATATATGTGAATCAAAGATTTAAATGAATCACAACTAACTAAAGAATTTCATCAATTTATAATTGTGATTATATCAAATAATATTTTAAATAGTTTTCAACACTAAATTAATTCAAAATTTAATCTATCAATAGCAAATTTGATATATGTAAGTATGAAAATGACCAACTGAATAGATAATAATGATAGAACATAATGTCAAATTGTTGAATGCTTTCAATAATAATTCAAAACTTGACCAATTTTATTTTAAAAGTGAAGTTTTGTGTCTCTTTGTAAAAATGTAAACATAGAAAGTTAATTTAAATATTATTTCTTTTACACGTAAATATTTTTAACAGAGTAATGAAAAAAATAAAAGTTCTTTAACCCTTAGTCCTTTTAATATATTTCTTATTTACCTTAAAAAAGGAAGAAATAAATAGTGACATAATTAACAGCAAAATCACAAAAGAAATGCACAAGATATTAGAAAATGTAGGAATTAAGTAAAGAATAATATGGAGATTTGAGGTATCTTCCTATCATTTCAGTTGGGAGACGAGTTGAGCATATTGGTAGTTGAAACATATAGTGCAATAATAGCCTTTTCTCTTTCTTATTGCCAAACCATGAAATCGAGATCTTAAAGTAAATCCATTATAGAAAGAGGCTTTGCTTCTAATTATTAGTCAAATGTTGAAACTAAGTGTAAATTGTCTGTAAACATAAACTTTTTCAGATGTAGCAAATTAATCAGATTACAGTTATTAGCAAATGAATTTGTAGATCAATCATTTGACAAGCAAAAACTGGAAGCGAAGAACATGATGTTTAAGAATCCTTACATAGGGGGGCATGCCTCCAATTTACTCTTTGCCTCCATGGCAACCATACGCTACCCGGGTCATGTCATGAACACTTCCCAAAGAAAAAGTAAAGCCCCTGTAAAGCATCGCACGTCCCATGAAACTAAATTAAAATTAAAAACAGGTGAGAACCAAGGAAGAGATTAAATAAAAGATAAGTATACCTAAAATTCAATGAAGGATCACCACATATGGTCTCCTCATCCTTTATTACTGTTTTCCATTAGTCGACAGCGCTTATTAAATTTGCTGTGGATTGGTATCGGTACTGGAGTCTTGCATCAAAGATGGCAAAAGATAGGAAGATAGGTGGGGCCGTGGACTTTTCCAAATGAAGCAAACTAGCGCTTAAATGGGCCACTGAAAACCTACTGGAGAAAGGTGACACCCTTTTTCTCATCCACATGAAGCCTTCACAAGGAGATGAGTATCGCAACCTAATCTGGTCCACTACTGGTTCACGTAAGCTGTACTTGTTTCACTTAATTCCAACTTTTCTTTAATGCTTGTTCGAGGATAGGGTGCTTCTGGGAAGTGTGACCAATCATGTTATGACCAATGTATCTTGCCCTGTGACCATTGTTAAGGATCCGAGTACCCCTGGGTTCTGAGCAGAACCTTGTACTGCTGTGAGAGATTGCTATTTTGTCTGTTCTGTTTCTATCTTGAATGGGGAGATCATAGATAACTTACATTCCTGAAGGTGATTAGACAGTTTGGGTTGTATTAAGGCCGATTTGCACGCATAGTTAAGGCTTCATGCTCCCCGCTTCTTGCACGTAACGCGCGTCCCAATACAAGGCATCCCCATAATTGTACGTATTCAAGCTCGACACGT
>JAOXYD010000008.1:19581708-19602243 GCA_028565735.1 Pinacopodium congolense | reverse complement strand
CATAATATAATACATTTATAAATTTTTTGTAAATTTTATAAAATTTACAAATTAATTTATAATTTAAAATAATTATCTGAAACAGTACCGGTATTAACTGGTACCGGTACAGTACCATTTTCGAGACCAATTCAATACTGGTATCGGTACGATATTTAAAACACTGATTCTAACACCCACGATACTAGATAACAGTAACACCAATCCATATTAGGGAATAGTTATTTTTTTCAAAATATTCTTATAACTAAAGCTATGTTTAGTTTAGTTTTTATGTTTGGTTTTGATTTTCTGTTTTTTTAAACATAAAAATCGATTAAAAAAAACACACTAATACAACACAAAAATCAATAAAAAAACGTAATTATTAATATAAAAATACAACAACCACAACACAAAATCACAACTCACAACCCAACTAAAATATGCAAAGAACACCAGTCTCAATTTTTGAAAAGACAAGATGACGCCAGTTTGAATACAGCATAGGCTCAATAGTCAATAGAGTAAACCTTTTTGATTCGAAATTTGAATTGTCAAAAACAATGTTTTAATTTTTTAATTTGAATTTGAATTTATTAAAAGAAACTGACAAGAGGAAATATACATAAACATTATAGTCGTCCAAAACATTGGATTCGGACGAGTGAAAAATTAAAAAATATATATTTAGTTGAGTTGTAAGTTTTTTTAATTATTATTATTATTATTATTAATTATTAAATTTTTTAACGTTATATTAATATATTTTTTATTAATTTTTATCTTTAAAAAAATTAAAAATTAAAAATTAAAGCCTGTAATGTACGTCGACGTCTCGTTTCATCATGTACATAGGAAAAAGAAAAAGATACAAAACAGGGATTAACTATTAAGAAAAAAAAAAGGAAAATAGGAAAACACCGAATGCGAGAGAGAGAGACAGAGAGAGACAAACACGAAATAAAACAGTTACAATTACAAGAAGTGTCGACATAATTTGTTTGTTTGAAAAATAATATAAATGTGTCGACATAGTTGCGAGTGTTTTGGCGTAAAAGAGACAACCTTGTACAGGACCTCCCTGGAATGCCCTTTCCATCGTCAAACAATGTCGACACTCCCTGTTAATAGCCCCCAAACCCAACCCATTTCGTCTCTCTCTTTCTCTTCCCCGAATAAACAACTCATACTGTGTTCGTCAATGTGCCTTCAAACTATAAATTGTTCATCTTTTTGGACGTTCTTCCTGTCTCTCTTCAATTCTCCAACTTTAATCTCTATATATAGGGAAGCGGAAATTGGGATTTGTGCTCTACAGCAGCGACAGGATTAAAACCCTTTTAAATTCTTCCATTGAATCCCATGTCTTCGTTCGAGGTTTGTTCCACAATGTCTCGATTATGTTTGCCGACTTAATGGTCATGTTCGTTTGGTTATGCTTAGTTGTTCTTTATGCTCTGATTCTGGGTATTTGATGTGATAGGACCTCTGGAAATTGCTAAATCTCGATCAATTCAGATCAACGACCAGAGATTTCTCAGGTAAAGTTAATTTCTGTTTCGGAGTTTTTCTGGGGTTTCTAATTTATACTATGTTATTATTTTTAATCAGTCGGTTTTGATATCGTATTTAGCTCAGGTTAGATCAGATATTTGTTGCATTGAAGCTAGCCAGAATTCAAAATTTTGAATTTTCCTTTCGAGGCCTCAAGTTTTCTCAGCTAACGAACTCTTGCACACGCAGGTTTCTTATCACAGGGGATTTCCACGTACATGTCTAACTGCTCATCATCGGAACTCGACGCATGCCGCGACGACTCGGCAGCTTTCGTGCTGAAGTTCGTGGCAATCGCATCAATCTTCCTGTCGGGTGTAGCCGGGATTTCTATTCCTCTGATCGGACGACACCGCCGCTTTCTCCGCACAGACGGCAGCTTATTTGTGGCCGCAAAGGCATTTGCTGCCGGCGTGATTTTGGCCACAGCCTTCGTCCACATGCTCCCCAGTGGAACGGAGGCGTTGTCGGACCCATGCCTGCCCAAATACCCATGGTCTAAATTCCCATTCTCAGGCTTCTTTGCGATGATCTCTTCGTTGTTGACGCTTCTCGCTGATTTTCTGGGCACTCAGTATTATGAAAGAAAGCAAGGGCTGCAGCGGGCCAGCGAAGATCGGACTCGGATCGGCGCGGTGGATACGGGTTTGGAGTCGGGTATCGAACCATTTATTGATGGGAAGGAGGGGAACGGAAAGGTTTTTGGAGAAGAGGACGGTGGTGGGATGCACATAGTAGGAATACATGCACATGCTGCGCATCATAGACACAACCATCCTCACGGGCAGGACTCTTGCGATGGTCAGGTGAGAGATCATGGACATGGACATGGACATGGACATGGGTTTGGCGCGAGTGACGAGGGTGGTAGTGCTCGACATGTTGTCGTTTCACAGGTAAAGTTTTAATTTTCTTGTTCGTGATAAATGCGGGGGCCCGGAGGTCATGTGTTTAGCACACGCCCCTCTTCACATAAATAGCATGGCCCCAGAAGGAATAACGGTCAAGGGGGGGGATGTGCTGTTGATGTAACTTTGACGGTTTACTAGTCATTGCAACTTCTTTTGGTTTTTTGGGTGATTTGCTTTTACCTAAGGAGAGTAATTATTCTTCTTTTCGGCTATTGGCAGAAGTGGCATGTTTTGTTGTTTATGGCCTTGTAAAATTGTTTTCTTGCAGGTACTGGAACTGGGTATTGTATCTCATTCAGTCATTATTGGGGTGTCACTTGGAGTATCACAAAGCCCCTGTACCATAAGACCCTTAATTGCTGCACTATCCTTTCATCAGTTCTTTGAGGGATTTGCACTTGGGGGTTGTATTTCTCAGGCTCAGTTTAAAACGCTCTCAACCACATTGATGGCCTGCTTTTTCGCGATCACAACCCCAGCAGGGATTGGCATTGGCACCATTATTGCTTCGGTCTACAACTCCAACAGCCCTGGAGCACTGGTTGCTGAAGGTATCTTGGATTCCATGTCAGCTGGAATCCTGGTGTACATGGCTTTGGTGGATCTAATTGCGGCTGATTTTCTTAGTAAGAGGATGAGTTGCAACTTCAGGCTTCAAGTAGCCTCTTATTGCACGCTCTTCCTTGGGGCTGGTTTGATGTCCTCCCTCGCAATTTGGGCTTGATTTTGTTGGGACATTAGTCTAGTAGTATCCTATGTTGTTTGTGGTGGTTTACGTAGGAGCAAACATCCTAGTTCCGGGGAGATCCCGAAACAATGGGAACAAATGAAGAATCAGTTGTAGCGTGTAGCTGATAATGTATCACAAAAAACTGTATGATGCTCTTTTTCATTAGTTGTAGTATGTTGCTAATGTTGTATCACAAAAAACTGTACGATACTTTTTCTCCCATTTTACAAAGGAGGAGGAGAAATAGTGATTATGAAAGAAAGAACACGAAGACCATCCGAAGGAAACGCGTTGACTTACATGGTTACTTTTGTGTTGTTACGTTTAGCCTCCGCTTGAGCACTATTGATCAAGGTACATAAACAGTCTTTTGATCCCGTCCAAGTCGGCGTTGAATCCCTTTCGAATTAATAAATGTAAACAAATAGTGGAATAGATCGGAATCCCTATAAATTCTGAATTTAATTAATCTTCTGACTTTAATTAATAAGATTATTGAATCATCAAAATAATTTTGATATCTATTTTTTTTATTCACACAATTTATTTGAATTCATGTACCTTTTTGTTTTTTCATTTCATTTTTTGTGTCGATTTTTAAAGTATTTTAAATTTTAGAAATTTAAATTTATTTTATATTTAATAATAATAATTATTATTAAATTAATATTTTCAATAAATTTCAATTATACATTTTTATTTTAAATATTGATTATAAATTTTAATTTAACAAATTTTTTAAAAAATTAAAAATTAAAAATAAAAATGACAACTAAAAATTAAAAGTAATATCAAATATGATGGTTTTGACTCATTAATACAAAAGTTTCCTTTTTTTTTTTTTCTTTTTGCGATAACATACAAATGTTTCCAGTTAGCTGTAAATCAAACCTCAAAACGTAGGATAAGAAGTCGTAGTCATTACACTTACATTCGCAATGTGTGTTGTAATTCCCAAGGTCCATTACATGTCAGGCGAGATAGCTTATTGTTTGTTATCATTTTTAAAAATTTTTTGTTTCTATTTTTATTAAATGCAGAAATTATAGAAAAATATATTTTTTATCTTTATTTATAAATAATGTTTATAAATTATAAAAATATAAATAAATACTTATAAATAAGAAAATATAATTTTTCAATATTTTATACATACGTAACTGCATTTTTATTATCACTTAAATTTATAAATTTATAAATATTTTTATTTTCTCTCCTCACTTTTCCGCACCTTTTCTTAACTAAATAAGTTTTTTTTTGTTTTTAACAAAAAAATAAAATTTAAGTATAAAACAAAATTAAGAATTACAAAAAATAACAATAATATCAAATAACCTTTAATGTAACACAGCTCCAAAACACACCATATGTTTGAATTTTGCATCGTCCAACAACACCTCATCCTTTAAGTTCAGAGAGTCTATTCCTTGAGTTATCAAAGATTTATGAGAATGACAGAACTCCTCAAATTTTTCTTTCATTGTCCTTTGATGCAGGATCACGCCCTCTTTTTTCCTTTCAAAGTGATAAGGGGTTGTCTTCAAGTTGGTTATCACCGATTCTTTAAGGCTAAGCATAAAGTGGTTATGATATGAGAAAATAAATTTAAAGAACTAAACATGAATGCAAGGAGAGTTCAGAAGCTCTCATTCATATTTGTTTCGATTAAATAAACAATAGAATAAAAGATATAGGAACAAACCTTCTTTTTCAGGATGATACTAAAAAGGAGGAAAGAGGACTTTTAAATAAACAACGTTAACATTGATATCTCTCAAACTAGGAATTCCTTAAAGAAATCAAGCTCCTGTCACTTTAATGATGTAAGATTTTCATCATATTGGATCATTAAGCTTTATATAAAGTCTGATGTGACCCTCACTAATTGTAAGTTTGTAACCACAACCATATTTTGCTTGAATGAAAACATCCTACCAAATTTAAGGAATATTCAACAATTTTTTTTTTTCTCGAACGAACTCTAGACAAGAAGAGTACAAAGGGGTTCCATTTTTCCTCGTGAACTAAACCTCCTTTGACTACTCGCTGCTCGCTTTCTTGTGACTTTTTATTGGTTTAAATCCTATGATCAATTGGTTAGCTATATATTTGTGACATACTTAATTAAAAGAGTTCGTTATCTTATATATAGTTATTTAATTACTTAAAAGATAAAATTTATGAAATAAATATATTTTACAATTTAAATTATAATAGAATTATAATTATAAAATTTATATTATATTTGTGTATTATCCCTAAATTATTCTTAGTAATTGCTATATTAAAATTAGGCATTAATAGAGTAAAAAAATTTGCATACATTAAATTTTTTCTTATGAAGAAAGTGATCAATCTCATATATTAAAGTATAAAAATGCATAAACAACTATGTGAGCATTTATTAGAGAATAAGTTTATTAAAATGATTTGATATGATAAATCGATTTGGAATATTGAGTTTTTTTGTAAATATGAATTATAATGATTATGTAAGTAATCAATTGATTTAAGATCTCTAGGGCATCTCATATAATGATTTCTACATTCGAATCCTATTTATGACATGTCTTAGTTAAGGATAATTTAATTTATAATTATTATATTGAATCAAGGGAGATCTCACTTAGGTTTTGATGATGACAAAACAATTTTGCTACTAATAATTTTGTTTTGTTTTGATATATTGAGAAGATAAGAAGGTGAAATAGGTAAATCAATGCAAATTGAAGTTAAAGTTAGAGCATTGAAGCTAAAGAGATGATATTTAAAGATTAAAGTGTTGAATGAATGATCAAAGATCAAGAAAGAAATTTGAATAGCTGCTTTATAATTTTTATTGCAAACTTTATCTTGATCTTTATAAAGCATTGAAAAGGAATCTATAAATATCTTTTAGGGTAATTTGAATGTGTTGAAATGTATTAAAAGTGCTAAAAGCTATTTTATAAAAAGAATAGTCGATTAGTGGTAGGGTTAGTAGTTGATAATGGGTGGTCTTTGTAAAGACTAATCAACCAGTGTGAATAGACTAGTCGAATAGTTTGGTGAAAAAAATTATACTACAATAGTTAATTTTAATGAGAAAATGAGTGTGAAATGCTTTTTTATGCAATCTAACAAATCTAAGAAGCTATTTGAAAGATTTTTAACCTATAAATAAAAGCTATGTGATGTGTGATGTGCATTTTATTGAATAAAGGTGAATTAAGAAGCATTGTATAGATTATTTTAGCCATTTTGAGTGTATTATTGTGACTTTTTATGTATTCTACATTGAGTCGGTTGTGAGCCCCTTTCTAAGCACTTTGGTTAATTAAGTGAGATCATTTCTTAGTATATTTTGGGTCGCTAGGATAGTTGAATTGATAGTGTTAGGGTTAGCCTTCACCTGCGAAGAAGATAGGTGTAAGGATTGATTTTCACACATGAAGAAGATATTTATAAAAGGATTGGTCCTCACTTATAAAGAATATTGTTGAATTGAGAGGGGTTCTAATTATTGGTTTTGATGATGAAAAAATATATAATTATCACTAATATTTTAGTTTTGATATGTTAAAAAGATAAGTAAATGTAAGATATTCATGTATTAGAGGCCAAAGTTAGTATTTCAAGTAAAAAAAAAGATTGGTATTGAGCAACCATTGGATGACGATCAAGAATGGAAGTTATAGAAAAATAAGAATAAGATTGAATAGGTTTTTATTTGTGTATTTTTGTATAGAGGTATGGTTTGATTTTATCAATACTTGAAAAGCTAACTTTTGCATAAACATTTGCATTTAAGGATTTGGTTAAAGTTTTAGAGTTTGATTAAGTTTTATAATATTCTTTGTCATTCTTGATTTAACTTTTGATTTCTATTTTTAATGTTAGAATTGTTTATGGATATTAATGACATTGTTATCTTATGCAAACGTAAATGTTGATTTCAATGCTTTCATTGTGTATGATTAATTGAAAAATCATTATATGCTTTAGATCATTCCATAAATGATGCATCTTGCATAGAGACCTAAATATAGGTTTATATAAGATGCTTGAGTTAGGTGTGAACTTATCTAAAACAATAAATTTAATAGAGCAAATTGATACATTTAATCAAATATTTGATTAGGCTAGGTATTTTAGATAGAAATTCAGTAGTGATAGCAATCCAGGTGGATTTGATTCAGAATTCACAAGAACTATATTGTAATCGATAGGTACACTTACTTATTTGTATGTTATGGTATTGTTAGTGTTTTTGTGTGGGTAATTTTGATTAAAACTTAGACATGTTACAAGCATATAAGTCATCATGCATTCATATATGTATCTAGAACTAAAGTTAGAAAGGGGGTGCATTCAAATAAAAATAGATGCATTTTTTTTATAAAAATGCACATCCATCTTATAATGATGAATTTTAGACTTAAGATAAGTAAAGAGGTTCAACATATTCACATACTTCTTATATGAATGTACATAACTTTAGGAGCCATTTTCATCAACAAAAGAAGAGGTAAAAGTTCCATGATAGGTTATTTCATGGTTTATATTCTTTAAGGCCTCAATTTAGACAATTTAGGCCAACCCCCTCGCATGGTTCTCATATGCATTTGCAAAAGTTTAGAAATATGTTTGATTTATATCTTAGGATTAAATTCCATCGAGGAAGACCATTTAATAATGTAAGACCTAAAGATGCATTTTGATCTTATGTTAGGCATAAACATGAATACAATTTTATGAGAGTTCATTTTGATAGAAAAAAAATACTTTTCATTTTATACAAAGTGTCAAGTTTAGTGCAAATACCCTATATACGCATAAGTTGAATGATAGGAGAAATAAATTTGAGCATAAAGATCATAGGTTTTATTATACAAATGTTACATGTTACTTTTGTGTACATGTTAGACATATGGAAAAAATAATGTTTTATTAAATATAGGATGTTTAGAAAACTCTTAAGAATATGGGTAAAGAAGGTGTTAAAACTAATCCCTAAGGATCCAAATTAGTATGCGTACCTAGAATATATCAGTTTCTTTATTTTATATGTAAACATTAATCGGTATCAATTGATGTCAAGCAAAAGAAGCAAAAAGTGGTATATCCCTCATTGAAAACTCATCACGAAATCCTCACATAAGCTTATCAAGTACATTGTTGAACCAAGTAAGGAGAAGAGAATTTGGTACCAAGAGGTGATGGTAAAAGGAGGTACAGCTATGCTTTTATTTGATAATATTTGGCTTGACATATATTTTGATGATATATGATTGATTTAAGAGTGTTAACTTACATGTTTTGGGTAGAAAGATGTATTATATGTGTCTAGGGGGAGGCATTGTTTTGTTGTTATGGCATGACCATTTTTTTATTTGAAACTCTTATTTGCTAGCATCTAGGATTTTTCAAATTGGTGCATTGTATTAAAATTGTTATATAATTTAAAAAAGGGTTTTACATGAGTTTAGAAGAGCACTGTTTACCATTGGTGTAATTTACAATTGTTATAAGTCTCATTTATAATTAACATTAGAGCTTTTGTATGATTTTCAAATTAATACATTGCATAAGTTAGATACAATAATTTTTAAAATTATTATCATCTTATGCAAGTTGTATCATTTTTTGAATTTGACATATATTTTTAAATTCCTTTTTATGAGTAATTTTCCCCCTTTTTTAATGAATATTTTGAAGTGCACAAATTTAAAGGATGTACATCTTTTAGTATATTTCAATTGTTTATACATAGTTTTAGAAGTTTATGTGATAACATATGTTTCATGTAGGGAAAATCATTTTTAAATAATATATGTGTTTATCTTTTACATTTTTCAAGGCATTATATGTATAGTATGTATTTTTTTGAATTATTAAAAAAATGTAAATTTTTTTCAAAACATGCAACATATGTATTTTTATCCGTTTTCAGTGCAAAAGATTTATTTTTCATGCATAGCATGCATAATATAAGTAAATATGTATTTTTTGATGCAAAATATGTATGATTTATGCTTTGAATGCAAAATAGGCATAACATGAGAAAATGGGTGAATCCTGCATTTTATAGATTTTCTGTAGTGCAAGGTCATGGATCATGATAGAAAGTTATGATTCTGGCATTGCATAATTGTGCACCTGCACGATTGTGACAAAGGGTTGCTCTTCATCCTGTTTTCTCCGGCTTTCACCATATTGTTTCCTCCTTTAACTTAACATTAAAATATATTAAATATCCTCTCAAATAAGATTAAATTATTGCCTTACATAAACAAATACCATACAAAAACACTAACAAAAACATAAACGAACCTAAATATAAGTCCTGAGCACATAACTTTCACTTTAAAACACCCACTAACAACCTAGAAAGCACACTCTAATATACACCTATCAGTCATCTCCTTAATCAATTTATAAACATGGTCAAGTGTCTTCTACAATAAATTTCCCCTTATGGTAGTATCCACTTTGTTCTTTATCGATGGTATAATTCCCATGTAAAAGATGTCTCCTTATTGCCATATGGTAAAAGCATGACTCAAGTACCTGGCTAGGATGTCTCGGAATCTTTCCTATACCTCACTAAGATTTTCATTCTCATATTATATGAAGGACATAATCTTTGTCTTCATCTTTGCTATCTTGGCTAGTAAGAAGAAATTTTCTCTAAATAAATTTATCAACTTGTCCCAAGTGATGATTGATCTAGGATGTAAAGTTGATAACAATGCTCTTACCTTGTCTCCGAGGGAAAATAGGAATAACCTCCTCTTGATAACATCATTCAATGATTTATTATTGTTAACTAAGTCACAAATATCAAGGAATGTCTCCAAATGGGTGTTCGAGGTCTTCTAATGACAATCATCCAAACAGAGATTATCTAACCATAGAGATGACATCATGGGAGACCTCAAAATTAGTAGCATGGACTATAGGCCTCATGATGCTAACTATAAGCCTATTGTTATTACCCATAATCAAATCCATCATTGTTGGTTTCGTTCTTTCTTAAGGATTTTACACATCTGCATTTCTTTGTGGCTTCATGACTACTTGACTATGTTTAAATTCCAAGTAATCTTTTAAGCTAATGTCATCCTTTGATTTTTTGCTTTCAACTGTAGTCGGCCTTGAAGTACTATTTGAACTACTTTTGCTTATTTCTCAATTTGTGAACAGTTCGTTTAATCCAAGTTTCTAATGTTAATTTCTTGGGTTGCTAACCATATGTTTATATAAGAGAAATAAACAACAATTTAAAATAAAGATAGGTAAAAAATATATAAAAATAGAATCACTAAAAAAGAAAATAATAAAATGACAAAGAATAAATGATGATATTAATTTGAAATAATTAACATTGATCTATTCCTAATATTATTATGATAGATTCCCAAGAACAATGCTAAAAACTTGTTAGTCACTTTCCTAATCTAAGATCTAAAAGTGTATGCACCCTGTCAACAAATAATAAAGGACAATGAGTTCAAGTATTGTCTCTATAGAGATCTACTGTAAGTACTAGGTCACTTAATATTTAATTATCCGAACAATTCTTAATAGCTCAATAATAAGATGAAAGAATAAATAATTAAATAAATAGGTGTTGAATATAAACACAATCTAATTAAATAAGAATCCTCTTAATAATCGATTTAGCTAAGGTTTTATAATTCAATGGGTTAATCAAGTTCAAAGAATTAATTAATCAACAAATATAGGGTAACTTCACTTAAATAATATGTGATTAATAATCATAGAAATACCTTTTCTCTTTTTTTATAGAGTGAAACATAACCTTTCTCAATGATCTCAAAATCAATCCCAAAAATTAATCCCCAACTCAACTAAAGACAAAATCAAAACTAAAAAGTGTTAATCATATTTGTAGTCTTAAACCTTTTATCATTTTCTCAATTGAGTTCTATATCTTTGAAACTTCTTATTGAAGTCTTATACCTATACAAATTAATCAAAGACAGTCCTTCTACATAGGTATATGACTGCCTTTAATTAATCCGCATAAGTATATGACTTAATTGGAAAAATTATGAAAAATTTAGGACTACAAATATGATTATCATTAATATTTGTACTCTTAAACCTTTTATATTTTTTTAATTAAATCCTATATCTATGCGGATTATTCAAAAGCAGTCCTTTGACATAGATTTAGGTCTGCCTTTGATTAATCTACATTGGTATAGGGTTTCAATAAGAAGTCTCAAAGGCATAAAAATCAATTGGAAAATAATGAAATGTTTATGACTAAAAACATGGTTATCGCAAATTAAAAATACAATCGTTATATTTTGCTTAATCAAACAAATACTCTAAGGTTCAAAGCACAATAAATGTAAGCTAAAAAACACAATGAATGCAAGTTTAAAAACTTTAAACTTCCTCTTAAGCCCATTCAACTTAAAAACTCACTTTAAACCACAAATCTTTATCTTAGGTCGTTTAAGGCATCAAAAAGCTTCTTTAACATACTTAATACTATACATTTATACTCAAAATTAGCTACAAGGCCAATCTAGTCATTACCTTGACTTATAAAACCATTAGAAATAAGAAACTAGTTTTTATTGTACCGTAGAGATGCCCGTTAGTCGAACATTAAGGTGCACTAAATGACTGGTGCTCTAAATTCTAGCATATTGATCGACCATTTTCTAGCATTGGTCGATTGGTATTTCTGTAAATTAGTTTTCCAACTTTTGTAAAAACTTTTCAAGTTTTTCAAATGCCTAAAACCAATTTCTTTTAATTAAAAATCAATTCAAATAAGTTCCAAAAGTTTTTGAAAACATTTTTAATGAATAAGACCTTTCAATTAAAATAAAAAATCAAATAAGTCTTAATATACGAAAATTTATGCATTTATTTAAACTTTTTAAAGTTTTTTAAACTGACTAAAATCACTTCTCTCATAAAAATTTGACTCCACTAAGTTCTACAAGTTCCCAAAAGTGATTTTAGACCTTTCAATTGAACTAAAAAATAAAATATACCATTCTATAGAAATGTATGCGCTTTATAAAAGAATATGAAATTCAAAATCTTTTCAAATAATTTCTAAATTTTTCGAAACCATTTTTTTCAATAAAACTTAATTCAAGCACACTTAAAACTTCACAAAACATGTTAATATATCAAAAGAGTTTTCATTCAAATTTTTGTAAAATTTCTCTTAATTATAAAACACTATTTGTAAAACCTAATAAATAATTTATTATAAAAACATTGAATCCTAAGAATATTGAGAAGATTAAGAAAAAAATTTATAAATAAAATTACAAATATAAACTTATGCAACATCAACTATCTTGGTCTTCATCATCTCTTTCATTTTGGTTTTCATGTCAATTTATCTTGAACTCCAATTCCTATTCCAAATATATCTCCTTTATAATCTAATATGAATCTTTGCACATCTTGTATTTTTCTATTTTTAATTACACTCGCAAAGTAAATTATTAATAACAAATTTATTTTGTTATTTTCAATAAATAGATTAGAATCTCCGGTCATTTAACAATAAATTAAAGAATTTAATTTATTTAATCATAAATATAACTTTGGAATAGAATTTATGTGAATTGTAAAGACATTTAGGAGATTGATAAATCATACATAAAAATTAATTGAAGAGAAAAAGAATAATTTAATCAATTTAAACTTAATTATAAGGTTTAGAAAACTTTAAAAGTATAGATATAAAATATTTTATTAATAAGAACTAATATTATATATTGTATTTTATTCGGACTTAATTAGGATTTAGTTATAGTTAAATATAAATTTAATTAAAGATTAGTACAATTATAATTATAAGGCCTTGTTTAGATTCGTTTTGATTTTTAATTTTGATTATTTTTTAAAAAATAAAAATTAATAAAAAATATAATAATATAATATAAAAAAAATACAACAAACAAATAAAAATACAACAAAAAAAAACTACAACCTACAATCCAACAAAATATTCTCTTAATAGTTAAAGTGATCTTAACTTCGACAAATAGTAAATTTTTTTTGTTTATTATGATAAGAATGTGCTGTGGTCATCTTTCGATTTTCTGAAAATTGGAAAGACTTTTTAAGAATCTCTAGTTACTTGAAATCTTAAGTTCCAGTAGCAGGTCCTCTCAAGCTTTTTTTTTTTATAAGTGTTAGAAATTTTTTGTTCTGACGAACGTAGACCGACAAATTGTTTATTTGGATTATTTCGTTTTTTGACTCGTTTTTAGAAACACTTAGAAATTTACCTAATATAAACAATTACATGTTTCTTCTTAAAGGAAAAAAGAAAATGTCCTTGTCGTTAATACATATGACTCGTTGTTCATCTTTTTAGGAATTTGAATAAAAGATATTACTTTTTTTTCCAAAAAAGACCTGATGATGTTCCATCCTTGGCCTGAAGTTAGTGAGTTGGTATTTCTCTCATAGAGCATTAAAACATTTTTTTAAGTGTAACCAACCCCGAAACACAAGACGACGATAAAGGCCTTCCATAAGGTATACTAAAATCACGCAGATCGCGGTTCCCACTAGAAACCTACCGGCGAGGTCCCTTGGACTTGGGTTCCGGAGTCCATTTTGCCAACAGTAGCACCAATGCTTGCTCGCGTTACATCTCAACCGTAAGATGGCATTTTACCCATCCGATAACTCTTCAATTATACGGTTCTGGAGTCACCCAGGTGTCAGAGCATTATCTGCCACTCGGAGGTTCTTGGACACTCGTGTGTTCTAACGTACAGCGCCAGCCACGTACAGTATCTGCTGGATGATCCAATAACTCTCCTAACCTCGACCACACGATACTTGAATGGTTGAGCAAGTGATGTCTATTTGTATTTGCTAAAATTTTTTATGAAACGTGATACTAAATCAAAAAACAAGTTCCATAATTTGAAAAAACCGAGTGTGTTCCAAGCTTGAAGTCATGTTACTTGATGCAATTGTGTTTTATATTTCCACCTGTCTATATTATGATTTTTGAGTATTCACATGCAAACATTAGCGAGTTCAAATATTGTCAGAATAAAAGAAATAAATTGTCTAGGTTCAATTAAAACAAAAAAAACAAAAAGATATGTATTTTGAATAATAGCTCAAATAAAAAGAACGAATTTCCAGAGAACCCAAATGGATATCTACAATAGTTGAAGATAAGCAGGGTGTGAAACCAATTCTGCCAACCCAACAAATTTTAGTACAAACAACACAACACAACACGAACACACAATTTTTACAAGATATATGTGCGTTGTGTTAGAAATGAAATTGGAGAGCCACAGGCACACAATCTCTTTAGCCTCAATTGCTTCCATTCATTTGTGTTGAAGATCCGCTTCATCTTTTGTGGGGCTCTGACATCCTCAGAAAACTTGTCTTTTTCTCTGACAGGTGCGCAGTCAGTCACCACCCACCCACCACCTGGTATTGTTGTTTATTTTATAGCCATCATATAATTAAAATTTCCCTCTTTTTCTACTTATCGAATTTTAGTGCACCAACCATATATGTGCAAGGAGAGAGATTCAGTCACTCTATTTATCACCAACCCCCTCCTCTGATTCCATGAGAAATTTGTTTTATTGAGAAATTTGTTGCCTTCCTAAACCAACCTTCCTTTGCTTTGTGTGCGTTGCTCCTACCTTTGAGCTACATTTCACAGCTTTACCCGTAAAGCTCTGAACTTTTACTCCTCCAATCTCTCTTTCGGTGCATTCATGGAGCGCGCTAGGAGGCTTGCTAACCGCGCAATTCTGAGGAGGTTGGTGAAAGAGTCCAGGCAAAATCACCATCAGAGTCGCAATGAGTTTTCATCGTCTTTGTTGAACTCCTCGTCTCCGGTATTGTACAGTCCCTCAAGGTATGCCTCCTCATTGTGCTCCTTTGTTTCAAAAAATCACAGATCAGGGTTCTTGCCAGGAGGCAAGAATATGTTGGCACGTAATGCTGTAGCAGATTATTATCATGGTATTGGGTCACAAGTTCGTTCTGTTTCTGTGGAATCGTTAAAACCTAGTGACACTTTTCCTCGTCGCCACAACTCGGCCACCCCAGAGGAACAAACCAAAATGGCATTGTCATGCGGGTTTGAGAGTCTTGACTCTTTGATAGATGCCACTGTGCCTAAATCTATTAGAATCGATTCAATGAACTTCTCCAAGTTTCATGAAGGGTTAACTGAGAGCCAAATGATTGAGCACATGCAAAAATTGGCGTCAAAGAATAAGGTTTTTAAGTCGTTTATAGGAATGGGGTACTATAACACTTACGTCCCACCTGTGATTTTGAGGAATATAATGGAGAATCCTGCTTGGTATACGCAATACACTCCATACCAAGCTGAGATTTCTCAGGGTAGGTTGGAGTCTTTGCTAAATTTTCAAACAATGATTACGGATCTTACTGGATTGCCCATGGCAAATGCTTCATTGCTTGATGAAGGAACAGCTGCTGCTGAGGCGATGGCTATGTGTAACAATATACTCAAGGGAAAGAAAAAAACCTTCATAATTTCCAGCAATTGCCATCCGCAAACCATTGACATTTGTAAGACTAGGGCTGATGGGTTTGATCTCAAGGTTGTTACCAAGGATCTCAAGGATATTGATTACAAATCTGGAGATGTTTGTGGGGTTCTGATTCAGTATCCGGGGACCGAGGGTGAAGTTTTGGATTATGAAGAGTTTATTAAGAACGCACATGCTAATGGGGTGAAGGTTGTCATGGCAACGGATTTGTTGGCCTTGACGATACTGAAACCTCCAGGTGAGTTGGGAGCAGATATTGTTGTTGGTTCAGCTCAGAGATTCGGCGTGCCAATGGGATATGGAGGTCCTCATGCAGCATTCTTGGCTACCTCACAAGAGTACAAGAGACTAATGCCTGGAAGAATCATTGGAGTTAGTGTTGACTCTCAAGGGAAGCCTGCTCTGCGCATGGCAATGCAAACAAGGGAGCAGCATATTCGTAGGGACAAGGCTACCAGTAACATTTGCACTGCCCAAGTAAGAAAGTGTTTATTGTGGGCTTGAATTTTGTCTACTCATTATTTATTGATTCTCTTCTAGTTCAATTCAACAACGTTTAGGTGCTATATTTGAAGGCTTTAATTTTAGATTCAGTCTACCTTGGTCTTACTTCTTGATAAAGTCTTGCTTTTTACTATTTTTAAAACCAACATGATATACCTTTAGTCTAAGTAGATGCTTCATTTAACTCTCGGGAAATAAATATGCTTCTTTCTCTTTTTAGGCATTGCTTGCAAACATGGCTGCTATGTTTGCAGTCTATCATGGACCTGAGGGCCTTAAAGCCATCGCTCAAAGGGTCCATGGTCTTGCTGGAACATTTGCTCTTGGACTGAAGAAACTTGGAACAGTAGAAGTCCAGGGTCTTCCCTTCTTTGACACTGTGAAGATAAAATGTGCTGACGCACATGCAATTGCTGATGCTGCCTATAAAAGTGAGATGAATTTGCGAGTTGTAGATGCAAACACTGTAAGCTTGTATAACCTTACGTGTTACTTGACTGTGGCCTGATGTTATTATGTTTTGAGAATGTGACTTTGTTTTCAGATCACCATTTCATTTGATGAAACAACTACTTTGGAGGATGTTGACAAACTATTCAAAGTTTTTGCTGGCAGCACATCTGTAAGTATGCAAAGTAGTCCTTTTTCTTTATCTTGCAAGTTAAATTTTTAATCTACAAGCTATGAACCTTTTTCATTCTGAACATCAGGTCCCATTCACTGCTGCAACTTTGGCAATCGAGGTTCAAAACACAATTCCTTCTGGGTTGACGAGGGAGACACCCTATTTGAGTCATCCAATTTTTAACATGTATCGCTTTCCTGAATGCAAACTTTATTAAAGATCATGTGAGAGAATATCTTTAAGTTGCTAATTTTGACCATTATAACTTTTGTCCGTTTTTATTAGGTACCATACAGAGCACGAGCTGCTAAGATATATGTACAGGTTGCAGTCAAAGGATCTCTCTTTATGCCACAGTATGATACCACTGGGATCTTGTACAATGAAGTTGAATGCTACAGTTGAAATGATGCCAGTTACGTGGCCCAATTTTACTGACATTCATCCATTTGCCCCAGAGGATCAAGCTAAGGGGTATCAGGTCAGTAATTACATGTATAGAATCTAATAGGCTCATATATTCATCATAATTTTGTGATATACTGAATTTTAATGGACATGCAAACTTAACCCTAATTAGAAAACTATTCCTCCAGGAAATGTTCAAAGATTTGGGTGAATTGCTGTGTGCCATTACTGGATTTGACTCTTTTTCCTTACAACCTAATGCTGGTGCTTCTGGGGAGTATGCTGGCCTGATGGTTATTCGTGCATACCACATGGTTTGTCTATGGTAGCCCTTTTCACAGATAAATTTATTATGCTATTAGTGATAACAATTTTTCTAGTTGGCATACGATGATATGTGCTTTTACTTTAGGCTTAGATTTATGCAGACAGCTAAGTCACATTGATTATGTTACGTTATTAAGAAGAAATGGTATCACTATTCTGTGTAATTCTTTCAGTTTCCTTTGACTGTTTATAGTTTCTGAAATAGATAAGCTTAGGTCAATTTTATTAGGGCATTCTCTACAGTTATGGTTGGTCTGGCTACCTGAATCTGTAATAAACTGAAATACATCTGAGCAACATCCTTCTCTTTCCAGTATTTCTTACTATTATACCAGAAGGAAAGCCTTGAAACATCATCCTACTTTTTATTAGACTAGTATTTGGATGTTTATTCATTATTGTGCTGATTTCCTCATCAAATGACTGATATAGGCAAGAGGAGATCACCATCGCAATGTCTGCATTATACCTGTTTCAGCACATGGGACAAATCCTGCCAGTGCTGCCATGTGTGGGATGCAGATTGTTGCTGTTGGAACTGATGCAAAGGGAAATATAAACATTGAAGAGCTAAGGAAGGCTGCTGAAGCCAATAAGGACAATCTTTCTGCTCTTATGGTACCAACCTTGGCTTTCTTAGATGGAATTCAAGTTATATGAAATATCACAGGAGTGGGAGTTAGCATTTTGCTACCAGATGTCTGACTGATATTTAAATCTCAGGTTACATATCCATCAACTCATGGTGTCTATGAAGAAGGCATCGATGAGATCTGCAAGATAATTCATGACAATGGAGGTCAAGTATACATGGATGGTGCTAACATGAATGCTCAGGTCTACTTTCCTTTGACCTTCAAATCTTCGATGCATATCTCATGTATTTTCCTTTATCATTATCGTTGTCTTCTGGATGCCATATGCTTCATAATATAATACCTTTGTGGAATAGCTTTAGATATCTCATTTGGTACAAATCTTTGTATTGAATACAAAAAATGAGCATCGTAATGCTGCTAGTTATCCTGTAATCTTGAAGGGAAGTGCACTTCTCTGAGACATGATTATTATATTCATGTCATGCCAGAATTTTCTTTTTAAGTGATTAGATCAGACAGTTCCTAGCACTTTATTGTCTGTTTCATTTTGTGCTTCGCTGTTGATATATTAAAAGATTTCAGCCTGTTTTTCTTTTTTATTTTTTTCTGTCAGCCATGGTTTCCTTCCTGAAAAGTGGACATTTGTCTGGAGTAGTCTAGGGGTCAATGTAATTATTACTTTCTGGCATTATCTTTGTTATGATGACATGGACCTAGCATTGTTATGAGTTATGACTTCCTTTTTTTTTTTTTTTTTTGGGTTTATGCAGGTGGGTCTGACAAGCCCAGGCTTTATTGGAGCTGATGTTTGCCATCTCAATCTCCATAAAACATTTTGCATTCCGCATGGAGGTGGCGGTCCTGGCATGGGTCCCATTGGAGTGAAGAAACACTTGGCACCCTTCTTACCATCACATCCTGTGGTACCTGCTCTATCTGCCTTAATAACTACATGAACTTTTGAACATTACTGTTAACTTCAATCTATTAGAATTGAAGTTTTATGTGAACAGTGATCCCACTAATTTGTTAGGCAACTGTTGAAACTATCATCCATCTGATAAAAGGGTTGAAACTCGTATATTAGTTATTTAGCAGTCAGTAGTTTTCTCAACTAATCTTATCTACATTAATGGTGTCAGCAATCATACATAGCACATGCTTTGCATATTTTGATTGATACCATTTTCATCTTTTCTGCACTATAATCTCATTGTCTTTATGATGAAGGTACCTACAGGTGGTATTCCTGCCCCTGAAAAATCTGATCCACTTGGTGCCATTTCAGCAGCACCTTGGGGCTCCGCACTAATCTTGCCAATATCATATACTTATATCGCAATGATGGGATCCAAGGGACTTACTGAAGCTTCAAAGATTGCTATCCTGAATGCGAACTACATGGCAAAGCGATTGGAGGTTCATAATCCCTTGCTGATTATGAAGTGCTTTTGACATCAACTTAACTACTGTTGTTTGACTTCAATTAGCAACTGTGGTGCATGAATCTGAAGAAAAGATCATCTCTCATTAATCATATTCACAAAACTCTCTAATTTGACTTCAACTTAGCTACTACTATAATTTGGCTTTGGTAGTTTTACAGACAATGTGGGTTGGTGAAATAATAGATTGATTGATCAACATAAGAACTAGTAGAGCATGGTATTTTAATTTAATATTTCTCAATTGTTTTGCTTCCAGGATTACTACCCCATACTTTTCCGTGGCGTCAATGGAACAGTTGCACATGAATTCATCATTGACTTGAGAGGCTTTAAGGTAGATATTTTTACATCATTATTTAAGTTGCACCATGAATAATTGCCTACATATTTTATTACAGAACACTGCTGGTATTGAACCTGAAGATGTTGCCAAGCGCCTTATAGACTATGGCTTTCATGCACCTACAATGTCGTGGCCAGTTCCGGGCACACTTATGATTGAACCTACTGAAAGTGAAAGCAAGGTAAGAGTGGACTTGTTCTGCTTTGCCCTTCCAACTCCCCTTCCCCATCCTTAGATACAATAGGAAGAACTGCAAAATAATTAAATTAGGAGCGATTAAAACAGAAACAAGCAAATGAATCTCACCCCTAAGTTACTTAACCTTTACATCGTTTCCAGGCTGAACTAGACAGGTTTTGTGATGCACTCATCTCCATAAGACAAGAAATAGCAGAGATTGAAAAAGGGAAGGCAGATATTCACAACAATGTCCATATAAGCTTCCGAGATAATCAAATGAATAATATTACTACTCCAAACTTATTAATGCTACTAACTGTTATTCCTTTTCTTTTCTTTCTTTGCTTTTTCTTCTTTTCTTCTT
>JAOXYD010000008.1:19561847-19572089 GCA_028565735.1 Pinacopodium congolense | reverse complement strand
TTATATATAATTATTTAATATATTATTATAATATAATTATTTAATTATATACAGTTATTATGTTAAGGGGTATATTAGGAAAAAGATGCAAATAAATTTTAACAGGGCCAATAGCTTATTATAATCTAACTCTACTATAATTCTTGTTTAATCTAATTCAAGATCAACCAAAGGCAAGCATAACCTATTGATAAGTAGAATAAAATAGTGAATATCAATTATAGTCTCCCTCAAGAATGCACTTGTAATTATTAGGTCAATCAATATTTAATTATCTAGATAACCTCAAATTAATTAAGTAATAATAGCTAAGAAACTAACTAAAATAACTAAATAATGTCTAATATAATTTTTAATGATAGCTCCTAATTCATAAATATTTTGGTCATGATTTGGTATTTATTTGATTGACTTTTGAATAAAATTCCATATGATATTTATGTAAAATGAGTTAAATGCTTGGAATAAAATGTTGCTTAGATGTTTTTTTATGTTAGATATGATTTTGTAGGATTTTAAATAGTGAAAGAGATATGGAAGTAATTTGGCAAGTAGGTACTTCATATGATGAAACTCCATATTAATTTTGATGACCATCTAGTGAGCATGGAAGGAGTTAAAGTAGAAAACATGGAGGGGGACAACTTGACCCTACCTGTGAGATCTATTTAGAGAATCTTATAGCGAAGACTAAAAAAAAGCCTTAAGCCATATTCAAAAGGATTTTGCATAATTTTGAAGGAGAATAATGTTTTAAACAAGAAGATTCAAGGATTAAGAGTAGGAATTCACATCAACCATCATTGAGAAGTCAATGAGCAAGATTGATTCATCTTAAGCTTTTATTTCCCTTTCTTATTGAATGATTTTGTGAATCATATGATGTTTTAAAACTAAAATTTTCTTAAGATTTTGATTTTTATCAATTCTAGGATATAGTTTTTATATGTGTTTTTGTGCTGTATTAGTGTTTTATTTTTTCAGTTTCTATATATTTTTTTTTTCAATTTATATGTGTAAGCCCTATGGCACCCAAGAGGGGGGAGGGGGAATTGGGTGTTTAAAACTTTCTTACGGAATTAAAACGCTTTAAACACCTTAGGCCAAATTCAATTAAATGCAATCTTTAAACAAAAGTTCAAACCAAAAGGAATGTTATGCTTATGCCAATATCAATCAAACTCAACTAATAATTATGCAAACATAAATCCAAAAAAGTAAAAGAGATAAGGAAGAGAAATAACACCAAGATTTATAGAAGTTTGCCTGTCCTAAAGATAGACTATGTCATCTATCCAACTACTTGTTGGAAATTCACTAATAACTAATCTTATTTTAATTGGGCGAAGAGTAACCCTTACAACAATCTTAGTTAAAGGCCAAGAAGACCTTTACAATAATCTTAATTTCAGGCTTAGAGGAATCTTTACCAATCTTCATTCAAAGGCAAGAGGAACCTATACCAATCTTGTTCTAAGGTCAAGAGAAACCTATATAAGAATCTTGAATTCTAATGGTCAAGAGGAACACATTAATCTTACTTTCCAATAGTAAAGAGTAACCTGTACAACACAATCAAATTATACAATTTTTGTCCTACATGGATAGCCCCTAAACCAAGCTCCCTTGAGCTTCAACACAAGCTTATATAGCTTCTTCAACCTTGATCAAAATCAATACAAGATAAGGGCTCAAATGCAATAAATGCAATATGGAATGTCCAATGCACAATTAAGGCCTAAACCAATCCAATTCACAAACAAGGATTAACACAATCCAAATTTTCTTTATCCTAGGTGAAGAGAAACCTACCAAATCTATTTTAAATGGCAAAGAGTAGCTAATACATCAGTCAAACTCAATCCCCTAATTTTGTAACCAAAATACACCTTCAATGGTGTTTCTCTATTCTCATGCAATAAACTCAATTCTGAAACTTCTAGAGGTAAACTAAGATTATATATAGCCTCCTAGCACTTCAATAGATCATAAAAAATCAAATTGAAACACTAAAAACGTGATTAATGCATTCAAAAATCATATTCAACCTATATGAACACAAGCTATCAAATATATGCAGTCTTTAAGTTCCTACCTATAAACACACAAATTCAATCAACAAAATGATGTAAATTAAATGAAATAAACCTAATAAAACATCAATATATATGTTAACAATAAATCTCAGTAACAATCACAATTTTAGCACATCAATTGAATGATCAAAATCAAGCACAAAGCTAGAATTCTCATACCTGGACAACTTTGAGCAACCTGCAAAGATTAAGCTAAAAAAACAATATAATCACTCAAAAATCGAAAAAAAAATACTAGCACAATCTTAAGACCTTAAGAAAACATATAACAATAAATTTGTGCACTCAGAAACTGATTAAAACTCAAAATTGAAATGTTCAAAGGTGCTATATAGAAAATATGACAGTTTTGACAATTTTGAGCAGTTTGTGTTTTTTGAGCTAAAACACAAGATTTGAGTACTTAAAAATTGAAGTAAAAGATCATATGCACTCTTGAGACCATAAGAAAAATGTTTATGATAATTTTGAATCAGTAAAAGTGGTTTTGGAAGCTAAAAATTGAAGAACACGAAAGTTCAGAAATGTTTAACCAAAACAGGGATAATTTTGGTATTGTGATTTTTGAAAACTTGAAACAAATTAAATCATGAATCATAAGATCGATTGAAAGCTTTCTAAATTTCTTATATACCTAGAGAAATTAGAAACATAAAATTTACAGTACAAGAAACTGATTTAAAACTTCAAAATATGAATTGAATAAAGGTTGTATAGAAAATAAAGCAAACTTTAAGAATTTGAGAGATTTGATCTTGTAATGTTGTTTCCAGGGTATCTAAACTTGTTAAATCTATTTAGGAATGATATATATAATGTTGGGAGAGGTTTGGAGTCATTAGAAACAAAAACTAACCGTTTGAGAGGTTTAAAGGTTGCTAAGTTCGAAACAAAAAACTAGTCATTAGAGTCTAACCCTTCAACGACACCCTCTGAACTGATCAACGACATCGTTATTCCAAGAACAGCCTGCCGTTGATGCTCCTAGATAGGGGGGATAAATGGCCCTTCATCAGGGTGTCGTTATACAACTATTACCCACCGTTATACATCTAAAAAAGCATGAAAAATGCTTCAACCCGACTCTAAAATGTTCTAAACAAATTCCTAACATTAAAAAACACTTCAAGCAAGTTTTAAAGCATAATCCAAGGCTGATTGAATCAAAAAAAACATTTCAATCAAGTCAAAACATAAGAATTGCCTTGATTATGAAAACTTTTCATTTTAACCAACTTTAAAACCTTTTTAATCAAGTCATAAACCTTCCATAAATAAAAAGTCATAACCCAAATATATTAAAAAAAATTCAGACATATATAAACAACTTCAAGCAACAATTCAATTAACTTAAACACATCAAACTCATTAAAATAATTCATGTTACAAAAACACATCAATAATTAGCCTATCTGTCACGTAGTTCAATTCCTAATTTACCAAGGCTATAATCAAATCAAGTTAATCATTAAAACCATAATTCAACTCCCATATGTCTATATGCAAATGATCATGAAAATGTGAGAGCCCTTTTCAAGCATTGATTAAGATCAAGTTTAGGACACTTACACTTTAAGCTCTTTTCCTAAACCTAACTAACTTGATCTTCTTTTCTTATTCCTTAATCTTGATCATCACTTGGTCTTTATCATTTTATCTTTGATCTTCAAGCTCTTGATCATCTAATGCGTAAGCTCATCTTCCTTAGCTCGCTCTTCTACCTTAGCTCCACAAATATGCTCTTACACTTTACACTTCAACCTATCTTATAAACATCAAATACTTTAACATTAGTAAGAATAATGTTTTGTCATCATCAAAACACATGATTAAAACTACCTTGGTTCAACAAGGACAATGAGTTGTTCAAGTGTGGGTAGCATTTTCATTTCTTACATTTGTGTTTGCATTTTCACATGTCATTTAAGATGTGTTTCATTTGTGTTTGTATTTTTTTGCATTTTTTTATATAGGATGCATGTTTTAGGCATATTAGGGTGTTATTTTGTGTAAGAAATAGATCCTTCCTTGAATCTTTGTGATGAATATGTTACCATGAGATTCTATCATGCTAGTCAGAAAGAGATTAACTGTATGCTCGAACTTGGATTAGCTTACTTGAGTAGCGAGTGAACCATGTTTAGTGATGAAACCAATTGATTACATAAGCTTACTCAAAATTTGAAACTTGAGCCATAGGTAATGTAGAGATGTATAATGGAATTTCATTTGATCCTATGTGAGGAATTAAACCTTTATGACTCCATTCTATAGTCATTTCATTTCTTTTTATTTTTGATGCTTCCTTAGGTAACTACGTTAGAACTTGCTTTTAATCGTTTAAATCTACTGGATGCATACTAGAGAGAAATGATTAAGGCCCTTTTTGGGTTAACCCTTGGCTTAAATGACCTATCCTTTTATTATCCCTTGCTACCCTATTGAACCTTTTTACCCTTTGTTTCTTGAAGTTAGCCTATTTCAAAACCTAAAACCCCATTAGCCTAACCATTCTCAAGCTTAGTAACGTATTAAGGGATTCAATAGTTGAGATGTTTAGCTACATTTTTTTCTGAGATAAGTTTAGCGATACTATTACTCTTTGAGCAGATTTCATTTAGCTACTATTTTGTTTATTGTTTCATTATTATTGTTTACAAAGAAAGAAAAGAAACTCAAAAAAAAGGAAGAAAAGAAGAAGAAAAAAGAAAAAAAGAGAAAAAGAAAGAAAAGAAAAGGGAATAACATTTAGTAGCACCAATAAGTGCGAAGTAATAGTGTTATTCATTTGTATATCTTAGAAGTTTATCTTAGTCATCCCTTTGTGCACTTAGTACTTTATGAATGCTTATGATAAACCCTTCACCCTTTTTGACCCACCTTAACCTTAGCCATATTACAACCCGAAACGAAGTCCTTATGATTTATCTTTGCATGTAATCATTATGGAGAAGAATTGGTATATTAGCAACCCTATGATAGTATGGTTTCCTATAGGAAGATTGAATGAAACAAGATCCATTAAACGCTTGAGGGAAATGAGTGAAACAGTTAGGAAGATTCATTTTGCATTTATACTTATCTTTTAGCAATGGTTTCATAAGTTAAGTTTGGTTATACATACCAATGAAAAGTAATCATGATATAGGTATTAGCTTGATACTTAAGTTGGCCAAAATTTGTGGAATTTCATGCTTTGATCTTTGTTAAAATGAAGTTATGGAATTGATTGGTTGTGTTTAATTTTGCTTGAGGACAAGTAAATATTTAAGTGTGGGGAAGTTGATAGTTGTGCATTAGTGTGTGTTTTTCTAAGAATGTTTCAAGTATTCCTTTTTATTTTAGGTTAAACTTATTATGTGTAGGACTTATGTTTTTATTTTTGTTTTACCATGATCATCTTTATGTTTCTTTCTTTTTTTAAATTTAGGGCAACTCTTGATCATTTTAATGTAGGTTTGAAGCATGACTATCTTTGGAATTGAGTTAGGAATAATTTGGAAGAAGTTTGGGTTGATTTGGAGTAAGATTGGAGTAGGAGAGTTGTTGTCCAAAAGCTATACGATGAGTTGCTAGCCCATCGTTTACCTCTGCAGACCACCGTATAGAAGCACTATTTGTGGCCATAGACCATAGTATGGAGACTACCATATGATACCTCCACACCCTTGTATGAAAATATATGGCAGTTTAGAGACCACCATATGTATTACAAACCGTCAGATTAGCCCGCCGTATGGATTCTAGGACATAATGTTTCATTTAAAATCAACGTAGAACAAAAAGGAAACAACGCAACATCATTATATTGTACCCTAAGCAGCCTCTAAGAGTATAAAATGCCATAGTTGCAAAGGAAAATAAAGAAAACATTTAGCTATTAAAAGAAACACAAGGATTTGACAACTTCTTATCCACACCACACAAGCTTCAACCTTGGATTGAAGCATCAAGACTCCTACAAAGTTTCTCATTTCTAGATTTTTAAAACACAAAAGGGAGACAACCACTCTTATATTTATTTATTTATGTTTTTCTTATTAAGTTTTGTATTTCAAAGAACATGGATATGAATGAACTTATTTATTTTTTGAGTGGCTAAAATATTTTTAGGATTTGTTTTGTGAACTATTTGTGAACTTTGGTTGTTGATTTAATGTTACAAATGTTTATGTTGTCTATTGAGCTTAAACCCTACAACAAATCGAGAGAGTGAGTTAGGTAATCTATGTTAAATATACAACGAGAGTTGGTGTTTAATAGACCTATAGATAATAAGGTATTAATGTGTTAGGAAGATATTTCAACATATTGATATATCGCCTATAGGATACCTTCATATCTAGTTAAATGTTTAGGAAAGACTTCATATATCGATAGAAATCTTAGCTCAAATATAAATTGAATCAACAAATTAGAGGAAAAAATAGGGATAATGAAAAGTCTTAATTTTTAATCTTGTTTTCTTTAAGTTTTAGTTTACGGTTTTGCCATCGGTTGCATTGCTTGCTTTTACCTTAGTTTTTCTTCATTTTACTTATTTTTAAAATTTTTTTAATTGGTTTCTTAAATAAAGCCAAACCCAAATTAAGTGGTGACTAACTCTAATCCTCATGGGTTCGATATCCGTTTTTTACAACAATTTATGACTTGTATACTTGCGGTTTTGAAAGTAAAACTTAGTTTAGTTTTGCAATAAACAATTAAACAATTAAAAATGAATTTATATTAAAATATCATGAAAAATACTATGAAATGAACCCTTAACACTCAACTTAAATTGAACATTGTCCCTAACATACATAAAGTCAAAGTAAAGCACAAAGGGTAGGAAGAATAAGAAAACACCCCTACAAATGATTATAAGAATAAGGAAACTCCCTAAAAAGTACTATCCATGCACTTGTTATAGCCATCCTTATGTGATCTAAGAAGGGGACTAGAAACATCTAAAGGAAAGTGAAAATATCAAACTAAAATAATAATTTAAATGAAATTAAAAGCATAAACAAAATCTTACATCCTAAAAAAAATACACCGTAAAAGATTAGTAAGGAGTTGAGGATGAATCCTGAAAGAAAAGCTTTTCACACGTATCCTCCACTAACCTGGCATATATAAGTTTTTCTCTATACATTTACTTTAAAAGTTTCTCTTCTTACCTTAAAAACCTTGAATGGAAATAATCTTGTTACATCAAATAGACTAGTCCACCTTGACTTAAGTTTCCTTAGAAAAACCAAATATAGGAGTTACACATCAATACCTAATTGTGCACCTTAAGGTCTCGGTGTAAGAGCTTTTTGCCATGCCATCTCTTCATACACTCCTTATATAGCTCTGAATTATGACTGGCATCAAACTTCAATTCATCAAGCTCATTAAGTTGCATAAGACTCTTGGCACCTAGAAGTTGTAAAGAAAAGTTTAAAACCATAGTAGCTTAATATGTTCTATTATCTATCTTAATAGAAAGATGGCAAGCGTTTCCATAATCTATCTTAAATGGTGATATACTTATGGTTCTTTGGAATATCATCCTCTATGCCTAAAATGCTTCACGTAACTTTAAGAGCTAATCCTATCCAGAAGAAGTAATGGTCTTCTCTAACTTTTTTTAATTCCATATTAGAGACCTTAACTTGCCCACTAGTTTAAGGGTGATATGGTGTAGCAACCTTGTTGGTCATTCCATACTTAGCAAATAAAGTTTCAAAAAGTTTGTTACAAAATGTGAACCAATAAGCACATATAATGGCCTTAGGTTTCTTAAAATAAGTGAAAAAAAATCTTCTTTAAGAACCTTACTACACCCTTAGCCTCATTTATAGGCAATGCTTTCGGTTTCACCGATTTTCTATCATAATATACTACAACCAAAATGTATTAAATGGAGTATGACTTAGGGAATAGTCTTATGAAGTGAATGCCCAAAACATTAAAAACCTCACATATTAGAATGTTAGTTAATGGCATGTCATGCTTCCTAGATAAGTTCTTAACCTTTTGACATTTATCCCTAAATTTAACAAATGTATATGTAACCTTGAAGGAGGAGGGTCAATTCAAACCACATTCTAAAACATTATGCATCCTTCTAGCTACATGGTAATGCCCTTCTTCCTCTTTAGATTGATAATGATGCAAAATGAAGGACATTTTCTCTTTAGTAATACAAAGTTGCATATTGCCATTAGAAAAATATATTTTATAAGCAAGGGTCATCCCAAAGATAGTGTCTTATCTTTAACAAAAATTTCTTCTTCTAATTGTAAGAAAATTTAGGAAGAAGGATATTACCAGGAAGGAAGTTTACGTAATCAATAAACCAAGGAGTGGCTATCAATGGCAATGATATGCTTATTAGCAAAGAGCTCTTTGATGTCTTTGTTGTTTTTGCTATCCATAGTTGCTTCATCTAATGTTGACAGGTGATCGGCTACAAAATTTTCCCCCTTTCTTATCCATAAGCTTCATATCAAACTCATACAGTAGTAGAACTAATATAATTATTCTTGGTTTGATATCTAGTTTGGATGTCATGTATTTAAAAGCTACCTGATTATCACAACCATCAACTTTAGATCAAACTAAATATTACAAAAATTTGTAAAAGGCAAACATCATCACCAACATCTCTTCTTTTGTGGCAGTGTAATGGTTTGGAGCATTCTTTAAAGTTTTACTAGCATAATAGAAGCGGTAAAAGAGCTTTCCTTGTCATTTTCCCAACACATCCCCCATAACAAATTCACTTGCATCACATAGAAGCTCAAAAGAAAGAGTCCAATTAGGAGACACAAGTACAGGTGTAGCTACAATTTTTTTCTTTAACAAATTAAAATATGTCGTATAATGGTAATCAAGATTAATCATAACATCTTTTTCAAACAGCATTGTGGTGAGCTCGTCATAAGCTATCAAATAATAAAATTACCTAACCTACCTAACTAAGTAGCTAAGGCAAGTCACGGTCGATCCCGCAGAGAGCTAGAGGGAATTGTTATCTCTAATATTGCCAAAAAGAAAAAAAAATCTTTAAAAGCAAAGACATCAGAACTAAATGCTAAAGATAATTGACAAAACATAGACAAACAAAGAAGAAACAAACAAGAAATATGAAAGTTTGGTGGAAGATATATCAGGAATTATACACTTATAATCGATCCTCGAAAAAGATAACTTGTGATTGGTGTAAGATGCTAGCCTATAGGTTCAAACAAGGTCTCAAGCTCTCAGTTCCGCCATTTTTTTAGATATGTCCTATACGATAGATAACCTATCCCTAATCACGAGGTAACCTAGAATAAGCTCTCTAGATTTAATAACGCGATAGCATTAACAACTAGAGAACCGTAGAATGAACAATGGTTTAGAGATTAGATAAACATAATTGATATAAATGATATTCTGTAGATATTAATTGGATAATAAGAACAATCAAAATTTTACAATGAATCAAATCAAGAACAATTAATGCTAAGGAATAACTTTTACAAAAACAATCTCTTACAAAAATACTCTCGAAATCTAATCTCACTTAAGAACTCTTTAATCTCTTACAAAAACAATCACTTAAGAACGATTTGAAAAGAATTAAAAGAAAATAATAAAAATGATGATCCCCCCTTTATAAAGTAAATTATATCATAAAAATTCTCACCCACTACCTTTCTCGAATCATCAAACATATAAGATTTAAACATTTAAACATGCTAAAAAAATATTAACATACTTAAACAACAAAAGTATGAGACAATTAACAAAAGTCATAAAGAAGCACCATTAGTCATACCTCACTCTCCCATAATCATGCAAATTCTATTTTCACAAATGTGTTTGGTAGAAATATCAACTGATTGATGCACAGTATCAATAAATTCAAATTTTATTTCACTATATTGAGCATGATCTCTAATGAAATGATATCTAATTGCTATAAGCTTTTGTCATAGGATGTTGAATTAGATTTTTTGTTAAGAAAATAACACTCGTATTATCACATCTATTGGATATTTTTGAAAATTTTAAGTTATAATCTCTAAGTTGTTGTCTAAATCATAAAACTTGTGTGTAATAACTTCAGGCAGCTACATATTCTGCTTTTGCTATAGACAATGTGACAAAATTTTGTTTTTGACAAAAC
>JAOXYD010000008.1:19535804-19561747 GCA_028565735.1 Pinacopodium congolense | reverse complement strand
ATTCTAAGTAAGATCAAGATTAGCTTGAATTGCATAAAACTCTACTTCTAACGAAGATGAGACCTTAAAGTTATGACAAAAGCCTCTCAACCAATCCTCCTTATGATTTCACATAATGCCACCTACAACTTAAATAATTATTGAAAGAACTTTTGAAGTTTTTTTTGCTTGTGTGAAGCTCTTCTATTTTCTGTCCATCCCCTGTTTCTGCGTTTGATTGTCCGAAGCTGCACTGCCTCCTCCTATTCTCTGTGCCTCCTCTTTTTTATTTTCTGTGTCTCCTCACTACTGCTTTTTATTTTTTTCTGTCCGACAGTCTCCCTTTGCTTTTTTAATTTATGTCGCTGCTAGGTCTTCTGAATGTTAAACTGTAGGGCTGGCAGCAGCTAGTGGCCTGATCTGCAACTTATGGGGCTATTAGAGGAGAGGGAAACCTGATAGGGTAGGCTGTGGGTCTGCAGGGGAGGCTTGGGCGTCTGGCCTGGAGGAAAGGGCTGTTGCTGGGCTGATGGGTGGAGGCAAGTGGATTGGGGCGAGCAGCAACTGGACTACTGGGGCGCGGAAGGGGCAGGTTAGGTACCCAGGCTCGGGCTTGGGGCGTCTGGCAGGCCGGGCATGCAGGGGTGTGCAGCAGGCTTAAGCGCCAGTGGATCTAGGCATGGAAAGGTGCTAGTTGGCCTACAGATGGGCTGTGACACGAGTCAGGCTCCCTCCAGGCTTAAACTGTGTTGGCTATAGGCTTGACAGGCCTTGGTCTTAGATTGGTTTGGACCTTTGCTCCATTTTTCTTTCTCCTTTCATGCTTTGTTTTTGGTTTTTTTCTTTCTTCCTTTTAACTTTAATTTTCAAATTTTTTATAAACCTTACACAATAAATAAATACACCAATAAGACTTAATTCTAACCCAAAATTAATAATAAAATAATAAAATACAAACATAAATAAAAACACTTAAATAAACAAAACTTACTACAAATTAATACCTAACATAAACAAAAAAATAATTAAAATTATACTAAATAAAAAAACACAAAATAAATCTTAAAACACAATAATAAAAACTTATTATGCAAGAAACACATGCAAAACACTTAAAAAAATGCATACAAAAACACAATTATCATGCTTCTGCTCCAAGAATTCAACATTGAGATTAAAGATAAGAAGGGACTAGAAAATGTTGTAGCGAGTCACCTATTAATACTTAAATAGGGACAAAATGAAGAAGAAGATGAAATTAAAGAACGTTTTCCTGACGAGGCCCTAATGATGGTAGAAAATTCTTCTCTTCCTTGTTTTGTAGATATTGCTAATTATCTTTTAAGTGGTATTCTTCCCTCTACTCTTTCACATCAACAAAGGAAGTATTTCCTATTTCAGTGTTCTCCCTATATTTGAAATGAACTTGTGTTATATAAAATATGTGCTAACAGTTTGATTCGCATGTGTGTCCCTGAAGAAGAAATGCTTAAAGTTTTGACTCAGCATCGTAGTTTAGTTTATACAAGACCCTATGGAGCAAACAAGATGGCTACTCATATTTTAAAGTGTGGATTCTATTGGCTAACCTTATTCAATGATGCTTGAGATTTTGTGTTGAAGCATGATAGGTGCCAAAGAGTGGGCAACATATCGAAGAGGGATGAGATGCCATTTTCTAACATCATGTAATGTGGAGATATTTGATGTGTAGGGCTTGGATTTCATGGGACCATTCTCGTCTTCCTTAGGTAAATCTTATATATTGGTTATAGTTGATTATATTTCCAAGTGGGTTGAAGTCGTAGCTACTCCGACCAATGATGGTAAGGTGGTTTAGAAATTCATCAAGAAGATCTTCACTAGATTTGGAGTACCTAGAGCGACCATAAGTGTGGAGGGAGTCACTTTTGCAGCAAACCCTTTGAAGCCCTTCTTAGGAGATACAATGTTCATCATAGAGTGGCTACCCTTTTCCACCCCAAACTAGTGGTCAAGTAAAGGTGGTGAACATAAAATTAAAGAAGATTTTTTAGAAGGTAGTGAGTAATTCAAGAAAGGATTGGACTTTGAAGATGGATGATTCATTTTGGGCTTACAGGATAGCTTTCAAAACACCTATAGGTACCACACCATATCGATTTGTGTATGGAAAGACTTGCCATTTACCATTGGAATTGGAGCATTTGGCCTATTGTGTAATTAGGAAGTTGAACATGGATTAGAATCACAAGTGAGAAGAGATTGTTACAACTTGATGAATTAGAAAAGTTGAGGTTGGATGCTTATGAAAATGTCAAGTTGTACAAGGAAAGAGAAAAGATGTGGCATGATGCATCAACAAGAAGGAATTCAAAAGTGGGGACTTGGTGTTTTATTCAATTCACGATTTCAATTATTTCCCAAAAATCTCAAGTCAACATGGAGTGGGCCCTTCAAGGTTATTCAAGTGTTGCCCCATAGAGCTTTGGAGTTAGATAATGATAAGGGTGAAGCATTCAAGGTTAATGGGCGTAAGTGCAAGCTATACTTTATAGGGCCATTCTCACAAGAAAGGGAAGTCATTTCTTTCTTTTCACTCACTCTTTCATGATTGCATATGGAATGGTCAAGCTAATGACCTTTACTTAGCATGTGTGTTAATTTTGCTTTAGTTTGATTGTATTAGTGTGGTTTTGTTCTTTTTTTTTTTTTGCTTTATGTTGGATTTTTTTTATTTTAGCTTGTTTTTCCCTCTCTTGATGTTTAGGTGGTCTAATGATTGCTGGAAGGCTTGATGTGCATCATAGCTTGATGGAGGTCCAAAAGACGGAAGGACACACGCATCACCTCTATTGCACCACTACCATGAGCCCTTCTTACCCTTAATCTCTTGTGTTGTTTATTGCTTATGTGTTTAGTATTTCATTGTGTTGTTTGTTGGTATTTCCCTTTCTACATTGAGGACAATGCATTGTTTAAGTATGGGGAGGTAGTCTTGGCATTTTGTTATTTAGGATACATGTTTTAGGCATATTAGGTTGTTGTTTTATGTTGTTGTATGTAAGAAATGGAACCACACTTATATCCTTTTGATTTGTGTTGCCATAAGATTCTGTAATGCTAGTTATAATGAGATTAAATACATGATTGAACTCAAATTAGGCTACTTGATTAAAAAGTGAACCATGTTGAGAGATGAAAGTAGTTGGTTGCATAAGCTTACTCAAAATTTGACACTTGAGCAATGAGGTAGTGTATAGAGGCATAATGGATTTTCATTTGAGCTTATGTGAGGAATTGAGACTTTATGACTCCATTTAATAGTGATTTCATTTCCTTCTATATGTGATGCGTCCTTAGGTAATTACCTTTAGAACATGCTTTGAATTGGTTTAAATCTACTGGATGTATGCTAGATAGAAATTGTTAAGGCCCTTTTGTGTTAACCTTTGGTTTAAATGACCTACCATTTTATTATCCCTTACTACTCCTTTTAAGCCTTTTTAACATTTGTTTCTTGAACACCCCATTTTAGAACTTCGAACCCCATTAGCTTACCTACTCATAAGTTTAGTAGAGTATTAAGTGATGCATTAGTTTGGGATTATTGGCTATAAAATTTTTTTTCCAAGATGAGTTAAGTGATGCTTATGCTCTTTTAGCACATTGCATTTACTTGCTATTTTGTTCATTGTTTCTTCATTTTTGTTCCAAAAAAAAAAAGAAAAGAACAAAATCAAAAAGAAAAAAACGAAGAGAAAAAGAAAAGAAAAGAAAAAGAAAGATCATTTTAAGAGAATCAATAAGTGTGGAGTAGCAGTATATGCATTTGTGTATCTCAGAAATCTTTTTTGTTATGCCTTTGCACACTTAGTACTTTATCAATGCTTATGATGAACCCTTTACCCTTTTTGGCTCACCATAACCTTAGCCACATTACAACTTTAAACAAAGTCCTTTTGATCTATTTTTAGCATGTAATCATTATAGAGAAGAATTAGTGTATTAGTAAGCCTATGATAGTGTGGTTTCTGATAATTATGCATTAGTATAGGTTTTTCTAAGTATTTTTCATGTTTTTCTTGCATAATATGTTGATATTATTGTGTTTTAAGACTTATTTTATGTGCTTTTGTTTAGTATGATCTTCATTATTGTTTGGTTTATATTTGGTATTAGTTTGGAATAAGTTTTGATCATTTTAGTATTTTAATTTTAATTTTATATTTTATCATTTAATTATTGATTTTAAGTTATAATTAAATCTTATCGGTATATTTTTTTATTATGTAGAGTAAATTAAAATTGAAAATTGAAGTTGGAAGTGTTGAAAAAAAAAAAGAAAAAGAAGCATGAAATTTGGATGAGAGAAGAATGAAGGAAGTGAAGAAAAAAGAACAAAATCACTTAACCTTGTAAAATTAGGAAAAACACGTCAAAGAAAGCATGATTTACAAGATTAAATGCTTTTTGTCAAGGTGCTATGGGAGGATTCGCTCACCTTTCACCAAGTCCTCCGAAGGAGAGAACCTATGTACATCAGGATGCTGGAGAGAGCCCGTGTCTAAGTAGAAGCCACTGGAGTCAAGGAGTAAACCCGAATCCACCTGCACTAGGACCAAGCTTGTTGCTGCCTAGAGTTGTAGCTGCATGGACTAGGACCAATGCAAAAGTCATAGGAGAGAACCCATCTGCAGGAGTTGCAAATTAAAAACAAAATGCACAGGAGCCCTAGGGAGACAGCAGTAGATTCGGGATACCAAAAAGATAGCTGCAGAGTCAACGCACCAAAAACAAGAAGTGGAGGCAACACACTCATAAGAGGAAGCGTAGCCATAAATTGGAGAAACACAGGAGGAGATTGATGCACACAAGAAAAACACATAGTCTTTCTCTCCAAGCCAAAACACAAGCATCAAATTGAAGAACTTTAAGATTTCATTCAAATTGTATTTTTTAATATTTATTTTACCTTTATTTTTTATTTTATTATGTTATATATTTTTAGAGAATATAGATATGATTGAACTTATTTCTATTATGAGTGGCTGAAATATTTTAAAGATTTTTTGTTTAAATTATTTAGGAACCTTTGGTTGTTGATTTAATGTTATGAATATTTGTGTTGTCTATTGAGCTTAAACTCTATAACAAATCGAGAGAGTGAGTTGAGTAATCCGTGTTAAAGGTACAACGAGAGTTGACATTTAATAGACCTATAGACAACAAGTTATCAATTTATTACGAAGAGATTTCAATAACTTGATATACTGCCTACAGGATAGCTTCATATCTAGATGAATTTTTAGGAAAGGCTTTACTTATCGAGAGATCCCAAAGTTAATCCTAATTTATTTAACTAGTGACATTTAGTTGCACCTTCAGAGAGGGTAGCTAAAATATTAGGAAATCTTGGGCCAATATAAATTAGATCAATTTAACCAAAGAAAAACAAATAGGAATATCAATAAGTCTTATTCTTGAATCTTGATTTTCTCCGAATTTTAATTTACAGTGTTAGCGATTGGTTGTATTGCTTGCTTTTGCTTCCAATTTGTTTTCATTTTACTTATTTATTTTTATTTTACTTGCTTGAATTGGTTTCTTGAACAAAGTTTAACTTAAATTAAGTGGTGACTAATTACAATCTCTGTGGGATCTATATCCACTTTTTACTATAAGTACGACCTGTATACTTGCAGTTTTGAGTGTAAAACTAGTGGTTTTGGTTTTACAAATAATCAATCAAAAAGTTTTCGTTGCCAGGGATTGTTTTGCTTAGCTAGTTGTTTAGATTGGTTGACTTTGATTTGAGAGTTTTGATATTTTTCCTTGTGTGCTTGCAGCTGCACGAACACAAGGAGCACAAGACGGTCCAACGAGCTTAGTAACACAAGGACTCAAGGAACAAAAGGTGATGATTCTGTTTGACACGGTGATAGCTCTTCACGTATAACTTTTAGCCCTTAGCAAGCAATTAAGCAACTTACGAGGTACATCTTCCTCTTTTATTAGAACTATGAAGTTTTGATGTGAATTATGTGAACAGGACAACCATGACATAAATAATTACTTTTTGATGGAGTCATGGGGATTTGAGCAAGTAAACTATATGGGGACGCAACCAAGAGGTAACAACCCTTATTCCAATGTTTATAATTTAGGATGGTAAAACCATCCAAATTTTTTATGGAATACTAACAATGTAGGTGGCCAAGCAAGACCTCAAGGGCCTCTTGGATTTCAACAAGATCGCCTTGGTGCTTTGGAGAGTAAGATGGAGAAAATGATGGATAAGATGAAGGATGTGCTAGGCTCTAAGTTATCAAGCCAAGAGGGGAATTCGAAGTGGATGGAGGCCAAGTTTGATCAAATCACCAAGAACAATGCTTCCTCTATCAATAACTTGGAGGTACAAGTAGGTCAATTTGCTAATACTTTGTTTTTTAGAAATGCAGGTAGCCAACCAAGCAACACCAAAGCAAATCCAAAGGAGCAGTTATAGACCATCACAGTTATCATAGGAAAGGAAGAAAAGGATTTAATGGAAAGGCTAAATGCTCAAAGGAGGAGAGATAAGATAAAGTGGAAGAGAAGGAAGAAGAAGAGGAAGAGCTGCATAGTGCTAACTTGGAGAACGAGCTATGGCCAAGCAAGCTGAAGCTTAAAGGTGTCGAGCAGGATGATGAACCTCCACATTTATCATTTACACATTTATAGAGAGCATCTTGAGAGAAAGACGATGTTCAGAAAGGAGAGTAGACATTAGAGTTCAAGGATGAAGCAGTTTGATTCCACTCCTTTGAAGCTTTGGAGCATCATGTTGATTGGGAGCCTACATCAAGGGAAGTCACTCTAGGCTCCTCATAGAGTTTGAGTATGCTTCCTGTTAGGCTCAAACATCCATTTGACAATGGATAATGCTGATATGCCAAGGGTCAAGCTAATGACATCAAATTAGCATGTTTGTTTTTAATTTTCTTGTCTTTGTGTTTAGTGTAGTTTTACTTTGAGTGGTTTTATGTTTGCTTTGTTTTTTAGTTGTTTTGATATTTAGATGTTTCCTTTTTCGATCTCTTGTTGTTTATGAGACTTGATGATTGCATGAAGCTTGAAGTTTTATTTTGCATCATAGCTTGTTGGAGGACCAAAGAAAGAAGATTTCCTACACCTTAGAATGACGAATACTACCATAAACCCTTCTAATCCTTAATCTCTTTGTGTTTTGTTTTTGATATGTGTTTGTTGAGTTTTGATGTTCTACTTGCCACATTAAGGATAATGTGTTATTTAAATGTAGGGAGGTAATCTTAGCATTTGTGCATCTTTGTTTTCATTATGTGCATTTTGCTATTTAAGATGAATTTTTTAGGCATATTAAGGTGCTGTTTTGTGCAAGAAATGTATCCACACTTGAATAATTTTGGTTTGTGTTTCCATGAGATTCTATCATGCTAATTGGAATGAGATTGAATGCAAGCTTGAACTTGGATTAGGTTACTCGAGTAAAGAGTGAACAATGTTGAATGATGAAAATTAGTTGGTTACATAAGCTTACTCAGAACATGATACTTGAGCAATGAGGTAGTGTAGAGATGCATAATAAATTTTCATTTAAGCTAATTTGAGGATTAAACCTATGTGAATCCATCTATAGTCATTTCATTTCTTTGTATGTGTGATTCTTCCTTAGGTTATTACCTTTAGAACTTGCTTTGAACCAATTTAAATCTATTGGATGTATGCTAGATAGAAATGATCAAGGCCATTTTTGTGTTAACCTTTGGCTTAAATGACTTACCTTTTATTATCCTTTGCTACCTTGTTGAGCCTTAACCTTTTCTTTGTTTCTTGAATACCCCATTTTAAAACAAAAAATCCCATTAGCTTACCCACTTACAAGTTTGGTAGAGTACTACGTGATGCATTAGTTTGGGATGTTTGGCTACATTTTTTTTTCTAAGACGAGTTTAGCAATATTGCTACTCTTTGAGCACATTTGATTTAGCTACTATTTGTTTATTGTTTCATTAATTATTGTTGTAAAAAGAAAGAAAACAAAAGAAAGAAAAAAAAGAAGAAAAAAATAAAAGAAAAAGGAATAACATTTAGTAGCATCAATAAGTGTGGAGTAGTAGTGTTATTCATTTTTATATCTCAGAAACTTATCTTTGTCATGCCTTTAGGCACTTAATACTTTATTAATGCTTGTTATGACACCTTTACCCTTTTTGACCCACCTTGACTCTAGCCACATTATAACCCGAAACAAAGTCCTTATGATCTATTTTTAGCATGTAATAATTGTAGAGAAGAATTGGTGTGTTAGCAAGCCTATGATAGTATGGTTTCTTATAGGAAGTTTGAGCAAAACACTAACTTGTATACATTTGAGAGAAATGAGTGAAACCATGAGGAAGATTCATTTTGCATTTATACTTATCTTTGAGCAATGGTTTCATAAGTTGAGTTTACTTATGCACACTAATGAAAAGTAATCATGATATATGTATTAGTTTGATATTTGAGTTGGCTAAAGTTTGTGGGATTACATGTTTTGATCATTGTGAAAATGAAGTGATAGAATTGATTGGTCGTGTTTGATTTTTCTTGAGGACAAGTAAAGATTTAAGTGTGGGGAAGTTGATAGTTGTTCATTAGTGTGTGTTTTTTTTAAGTATTTGGCATAGATTCCTTTGCATTTTAGGTTGAAGTTATTATGTTTTAGAACTTATTTTATGTGTTTTTATTTTTTATGATCTTCATTATTGTTTCTTTTATGTTTAGTATTAGTTTGGAATAAGTCTTGATTATTTTAATGTTTTCATTTATTTTTTATGTTTTAGCATTTAATTATTTATTTTAGGTTAGAATTAGATCTTATTGGTGGTTTTTTTTTTTTTGTAGGATGAATTAGAGTTGAAAATTGGAGTTGGAAGAAACTTGGAATTGAAACAAAAAATTCAAATGAGCAAAAAATGTTAGCATATGAATGGAGAGGATGGGGCTTTTCATGCAAAGTTGATTTTCATACGCGAGCCATGCATGCAAAGTTGGTGGGTTATAAATAGTAAATTAATTTAAATTAATTATAACTTCTCGAGTGAGTGGTGAAGAATAAGACAAAAAGAAAATACCAACTCCTCTCTACCTTTTTGACCAACCAATCACAAAACTCTTTGACTAAGACTAAGTAAGGAGAGACTAAGACCTTTTGACCAACTTTCAAGACCAAAGTGAAGATAGCAAAGCTATTCTTGGGTGACAAACAAGGTGAATAAGAAGAAAAGCAAAAACCCATTAAATGAAAAAAACCTTTGACCAAGCAAGCCTTCTCTTCACCAATTTTTGACCAACACTAAGACCAAAGAAGCAAGTCGGGAGAGCCATCCAAAAACATGTAGCACACCGATCAAAACGCACCGGATGGAATTAAAACAAGTTGCCCTAAAAGAACAAATTCGACTTCCATTCAAAAGGGGCATTCGACCAAGCAATAAAAGGTAGAAAAAAGAACAACAATGCCACCACCTTCATGTCCTCTCCACCTCTCTACTAAAGTTTAAGACATAAGCTTCAAGTTTTGGTTGGAATCAAGCTTCGAGTCTCTATTTTCAAATTTCTAAATATAAAAGGGAAGACAACCATTCTTGTATTTTTTTATTTGTATTTTTCTCAATATGTTTTGTATTTTAAAAAACATGGACATTATTGAAGTTATTTCTATTATGAGTGGCTAAAGTGTTTTTAGAATTTGTTTTTTGAACTACTTATGAAATTTTGATTATTGATTTAATGTTATAAATGTTTGTGTTTTCTATTGAGCTTAAACCCCACAGCAATCCGAGAGAGTGAGTTAGTTAATCCGTATTAGATGTATAACAAGAGTTGTCATTTAATAGACCTATAGATAACAAATTATTGATTTATTAGGAAGCGATTTCAATATATTGATATACTTCCTATATGATAGCTTCATATCTAGTTGAATGTTTAGGAAAGGCTTTATATATCGAGGATTCCCAAAGTTAATCCTAATTTATTTAACTAGTGACATTTTGTTACACATTGAGAGAATGTAGCTAAAACATTAGGAAATCTTGGGCCAAGCATAAATTGAATTAATAATCCAGAGGGAACAAATAGGGGTAACAATAAGTTCTAGTTTTAATTTTGATTTCTCTGAGTTTTAGTTTGTGGTTTTGACTTTGGTTGCATTACTTGTTTCTATCTTTAGTTTGTTTTAATTTTACTTATCTTTTAAAATCTTTTTTAAATCAGTTTCTTGAACAACTTGTAAGCCAAATTAATGGAGTGTCTAGATACAATCTCTGTGGGATCGTTATGTGTTTTTTACTATAAATTATAATTCATATACTTGCGGTTTTAAGTATAAAACTAGTAGTTTATTTTGTAAACAAATAATACATTTTCACAACTTAAAGTACGAGAACTTTTGGTTGACTACTTATAAAAGTCACATCTCCTGAACTATACTATATATTTTCAAACATAAGGGGGCAAAAGAGAGCATTGATTAAGAGTAGATTGGGAAATGGAATTAACACTAATTTCTATCATGATAATTGGAGTTACAAAGGGCGTTTGGCTGATAATGATCAATTTTTCAGTCTTAAAAACTTGATTCTTGAATCTACAAATGTTAGGGAAGTGCTACAAGGGAACACTTTTAATCTCTATCATGATTAGGAAAACACCTAAATTTTGTACTCGATGTATTAGTAAAGATAAATTCGTTTGGATGAAGCACTCCTCTGGATCCTTCATAAACAAATCTTATAGAGATTATTTGAGACCTAGTGCTCCAAAAATATCTAGTTTAGTTTAAGTAAGCTACTGTAAGGATCTCATTTATTATATAACCCGCAATTAAAGGGAAACTATCTATCAAAGACAAGCTTCATGGCTCTACTAATGTCTCCCACCATATCCTTTATACAATAGGGATTATGAGTCCATTGGACATTTTATTATTCAGTTGTAAATATACTAAATACATTTGGGCAAGAATACAAGCAATGCATGATCTCTCTTGCTTGGAGATGGATTAGATAAAAATAATTACATGGCTAGTCAACTTATGATGGAAATTAAAGGAAAAGTTCATTAACTTCACAATAGTATTTGGAACAACTATATATTCTGTTTGGAAAAAGAGGAATTTAAGAATAAATCAAAATAAACAGAGGTCATGATAACAACTATTGAATGAGATCATGAGTAGTATTGAGGAGAAGTTCATAATAACAAGAAATAAGATTCCTACTCGAGAGTTATCAGCTCTAAGCACAGTATAGACAAATTTTGCTACACAGATACATCATAACATGGAAAGTATCATGAAGATTCAAGTAAAGGATAAATGGTTGTAGCTTACTTGAATATGCTGCTTTTATTAGCTTTAAGTGTAGTACATATCATAACATTAGAAATAACATGAAGTCCCAAGCAAAGGATGAATGGGTGTAGCTCACTTGAATTCACATTACTTTTATTTGAATAAAAGTTTTGATTCATCCTTGTATTCACAAGAGAACAAGGATAGGTAGTTTATATATTCACCTTGTATCCTTTATGATAAGCAAGAGTCACCTAATAGGATAGAGTTGGTATAACGTATTTGCCCTACTTCTCATGTAGCTCCTTTGTAAATTGAATTTTTCTTCTCATTAATTCAATTTCAATTTAAAAAATAAAATAAAATGTTTGCTATAATATTAGTCAAAGGTAATGGTGGAAAGTTTGGTGTATTAAGTAAGAAATCTAAAAAAGAGTTACCTTCTATACACAAAATCTATAGTTAAGATTACTAATTAAAAGAATTCTTTAAAGTTAGAAGTTTAGTTAACAAATCTAATATTAGACAAATTTATCATAATCTTTTAAAACTACGTAAGAGAAAAACCTAAATATATAAAAAGTTTAAAAATTAAATATAATTAAATTAAAATTTTAAAAATATTTACATAAGTTTTTATAAGATAAGAAACTTAAATTAAGAGAGAATTTTAATTGCAATTATTTTCTTAATCATATGTAACTAAAAACATTAAATGACCTTTTAATTTCAATTGTTGACATAATTTAAAAGTTAAGCTATTAAAATTAATAATATTTTCATATTACTAGCGAATTGCAAAATAGATCTTTCCCGAAAAAAAATCATTTATGAATTAATATAAGTTTCAATATAAAAATATATTTTAGTTAACATTATATAAAATCAGAAGTTGATTTAATTATAAAATTAAATTAAAAATTTAATCACTAGATATAAATGTAAAGTTAAAAGAATTTTCATTTTATTTTAAAATTTAAAAAATAAAAAAGTAAATGAATAAAAAAATTAACACAAAACTATATTCATTAATAGATCAGAAGAAATACTCTTTTCCCTATAATTATTGTAAAAGCTATAAAATCATTATTAACATCTAATAAAAGGTACTTTGCAGAAAAAATAGTAAGACAATGTTGGGAGAATATCATCCATAATAAAATTATCACAGTAGAATATCAAAATAATTTTTCCATAATTTTAAGTAAAACTATCGAGTAGATCAAATTCAAAAATAATTTAATCACAAATGACATAATAATATCTAAAGAAACCAATCACACGAGACATTAAAATTTTTAACGTGGAAAACTACCTTAAAATAAAGAAGTAAAAACCATAGATACAAGCCAATACATCATCCACTATAATAAAATAATGGGTGTAATAACTAATATTACCTAATTAATAAATAGAAATAAGAACCATAAAATACTAATAAAAAGGAATAAAAAAATATCAAACCCAAGACACAAACCAAATTGACTTCAAGATCATAAACACACTTGATCTTGGCAAAATAACAAATTTTAACAGGTATCTTTCTCTCACCTCTCACACAACTCACTCCTTTCTTTTATGGTTTTTTATGCTCTATATTTTTTTCATTCTCTCTGTGCTCATACATATAAGTACAAAAGCTGAAAACTTCAATCATAATAAGTCTCTTTTATCCCCTAAAAATAGAAAAAAAATGGTAGTCATTAAAGAAGTAATCATCTTTTAATAAAACTGTTAAAATTTAAAACAAAGAATAAGCTGTTTTGTTGAATTATCAACAAAAACAATTATAGAAAATTAAAGTTCAATTTTCTTTTCTTTTCTTCATAGTGGCGTGATAGCTTGATAAATTCCCTCTCGCGCCAATATGGAAGGGATTCCTATTCTTGTAGTCAAACAACAAGTTTCAAACTTTTCTTTTGGTAAACACTTTGTCAACATATCCAAACCATTCTCATTAGTATGGGTTTTGGCAAGCTGCAATTGCTTAAATTCTAAAATATCTCTTATCCAATGATATCTCCCATCAATATACTTCGATCTCGAATGAAAAGAGAAATTCTTACTAAGGTGAATAGTACATTAACTATCACAAACTAACACATAATGCTTTTACTTAAAATTGAGTTCCTTTAGAAAATTTTTCATTTATAGCAACTCTGTATATGCTTCAGTTGTTGCAATAAACTTATCTTTTGTGGTAGAAAGTGCAACACACTTTTATAATTTCTATTTCTATGATACTACTCCCCTTGCAAATAATGTCAAGTATACTGAATTAAACTTCTTAAAATCTATATTAACAGCCATAGCTACATTTGTATCGCCAATTAATATGTATTTATCAATACCAAAACATAAGCGGGTTAACCCATTTTAAAGTCCTAAACATTTCATAATGTTACCAATTTAGTCCTATAACTTTTAAATCTCTTATTGAAGTCCTGAACGTATGCGAATCTACCCAATCTGATCCTTCCGTTATTTTTCCATCAATAGAAATCTGACCTGGACAAAAATTTTGACATGTCAGATTAAATGAACCGATGACAGTTTAGCCATCTCAAAAACTACACCGATATGTGCCAAAAGGTGCAATTTTGGAGGTCCAAAAAGATCGGTGTCTCATTTAATTTGACGTTCCTAAATTAGTCTTCCAACTCCTCCTCCTCTTTCGCGACACCATCTCCTTCTCTATCTCTGTTCTCCCGCTTTTTGTTCTCTGGTCATTCGCTGTTCTCCCGTCCTTACATCATGGCATTTTGGAGCTTGTTGGTTTCTTCTTGTCGGAAAGTAACTCGCCTCTCTATTTTCGCTACCCTCTTTACAACTTCAGGAGTTATTCTGTGGCTTCTCCTCTCTGAGTCCACAGGTTCCCACACTGCAATGCCCATCCAAAACAAGTGAATCCTATATTATTTATGGGCTTGGAGATGAGAGGAGTTGTAAAGAGAAGAAAGGAAGAGACTCTAAGGAAAAGGAAATATTTCTGGGATTTTCTGATTTTTATGATTTTTGGGTCTTCCTATATTTTTTCAAGATTTTTTTTTAATTTAATGGTTTCTAAATTCTCTTTTTTCGTCTCACTAGATTAGAATGCATTTGCTCTTCTTCGGTTTGTTATAGATTTGGTTGAATTTGGAACAACAACAATAACGATGGATTATTAGGTTTGATCGTTGTCTGTAATTGCTGTTTTGTTATTAAGTTTTCTATTGTTATTAAACTTTATCTTCTTGGGTCATGTTATAGATTTGGTTGAATTTAGAATAGAAACCTTATCATGCATGCATCAAATCTTGAATTCTACTTTCGGTTTTGCATGCGTGCATCAAATCTTGAATTTGGGACTAGCAAAGAATAGAGATTAAAAAATCTTTAACTTTACCCTTAATTGTACGAAAAGATGCTGTATTGAACCAACCAATGTTCTAGCATATGAAATGTTTGTAAACCTTGTTAAAAATTTGGAACCTTCATAGGGTTTCCAACTACGTAATTACTCCAAATATGTGAATAAAGTGTTCCAAACAAAATTGTCAACAACGAATTCAATAGTGTTGATTAGAGTACTAGTGTCATTTTCTCAAACCTATTCAATTAGAAAGTTGCCATTCTTCTCCTCCTTTACACCATCCTGTGAATGTTTACTATAGAAATTATGTATCTAAGAGCACAATAACAACTGCCCATCATTGTCAATTTGCACAACTTTCAAGCTACATTAAAATAAATCAAGAATATCTAAATTTTTCAAACTTCAAACTGACATTTCCAGCTACACATTTACATTTTCAATTGCAAATTTATAAATGTAGAATTAAAATATGAAAATTTGAATTTAACTACAAAATTTACATTTCTAGCAAATCTATAAACATCATTTTTCATCCAAGAATGACTACACATTTTAATAACCTTGTCCAAAAATAACCATATTGAAATCCAGAAATATCATTCTACACATCCCTATTAATAACTTGTTTAAAATACATAAAAACCTTCATAATTTGCCATTAACTCTGGATTATTGAGTACTTACTACAGAATCTCCATGCTTGATTGTACTCTTTTTGATATTTTTTTATTTGGCCCTTTTTATTATTGAAGATGATTCAGCTTCAACAGTCCCTTGTTGCCTCTGTAAAGCTCTTGTGATCATCCTTTCAATAGAAATAGTCACAGATGATATATTTGTAGCTAGCTTCTTTGAACTTCTTGTTGTATGGTCCTTTGCACTTTCTTTCCTCACCTCAATGGTTATGACGTTGGCTAGCCCTTCCCACAAACATAAACATTGAAAACAAATGTGAAACAAAAAAAAGTATGTAATAACAGCAAATTAATATGAATAAAAACTTGCATTCCAAATGGATGCTCTAGTCTCTTCATCAACATATGCTCTATGGCCTGCATGAACCTTAATCTTTTTCTTCATTTTTGTTTTTGAAGTTTCTCCAATAGTAGATGTCAAAAACTTTTCCTTCAATGGACATCCAAGTTTGTTGTGACCTTCATTTTTGCAAATTTGGCATGTCATTATCATGCCTTTCCTCGATGCTCTACCAGAAGAAGGCATTGAGTCTCCCTCTTCTCTAACTCTTTTCATTTTTAACCTGCTAGGCATCTTTTTAATAGGAGGCAGCACCAATGGCTCCTTATTAGTCTTAGGCTAAAATTTTCTTCCTTGTACAAGTTGCATCATTTTTGTATAAGTCAAGGTGTACAATGATTGTTTTAACTAATGCTCCAAGTAATCTTCAAGTTTTTGACCTAAAAACCTGATAACTGTTATTGCATGACAACATGGAATACATGAGAAAACAAAGAATTTATATAAGTAAAAATCAAATTGATACAAAAATAAATTAATAAAGAATAATCTATAGAATACCTGAAAAATCCCAAGCTCTACATGAGCAGCTTTGACTATCTAAAATAACTTTGTACTTGTCTCAATGTTGGCAAACTTCAAAGCCACCAACTCCGTTTTAAGTCACTTCACAAAAGAAGCTATCTTCTTGATACCTCAACAACTTACTCCTAATGTTGTGCCTAACCCTGTGTATCCACTTGTTATAACTATCCCTCCTATTCTTCAACCTTGTCATCACATAAACTTTAATATCTTCTAACATTGAAATAATTGACTTGCATCTGGCATTTATAATTTTTCCATTGAAAGCTTCACATAAATTATTATCAACAATATCACATTTAATCTTGGAATTTTTAATGAAAGTTCTACACTATTTTTCAACTGGATTATTGAGAAATTCTTTATATGCAGTGGGCTTTAACTCCATCAATTTCTTCAAAGCATCTTTAAAATCAGGCTCATTTGTGGATTTTGAAGCTTTCTAGAATAACCTCTGCAATTGTAACCCTCTGTGATGCTTTCTCCACTTTGAAAATATATGTCTAGCACAATGTCTATGTTCTACTCTCGGTAGAACATCATTCACAATTTAATTAAACCCTGTCATACATAAAATAAATTATAATTCATTAGTGTACATTTAGAAATATATAAAAATAGTCATAATTAATTATGTTGCATACCTTTTGTTCGTCTGTTATTAGCATCCATCCATCACCCCTGTTGAGCCCTAAGTCATCCCTCAATAGCCATATAAACTATGACCATGTATCAATGCTTTCAATATGCACCACTGCCCATGTAATTGGAAACATCTGATTGTTCTCATCTATATCAACTGCTGTAAGTAATTCTCCTTTAACTCCCCCTTTCAAGAATGCCCCATCCAAACCAATTACTCTTCGACAACCACTTAGCATATCCTTCTTTCAGCATGAAAATGCAATAAATAACCTGTTAAATATAAGTTGCATGCTAGTTAATGGAGATACCTCTGTCTCAATGATAAATGATGTCCCAGTATTAGAGTTTAAGATATCTTCCTTGTATTCCCATAACAAGGCATACTTTTCTTTCACATCACCCTTCCACTTCTAAATCAACCTTCTTTTCACTCTTTGAAGTTTGGATAAATGAACATCAGTAATAAATTGATTTTTCACCACACTCTTCATGTCTGTCAATGATATCAAAGAAACATGTTTAACATCTTTGAACAAACTACTAGTTAAGTACGCACTCGAAACCCTCCTATTCTTAATTAACTTTGAGCAATTATGGATATCATTATATTGGATCATTTGGAAAATATTTGTTTTCTATTTTAAACTTCCAAATATATTCTAAGGACGACTTGAGGTAGCACACTTAGCCCTTACAAAAGTCTTACAATTTTTTGCCAACTTCAAATGATACCTATATTTAATGGAGTACTTGTTCAATGCCTCCTTGAATTTCTTTGGTCCTTCAAATCTCACATGCAAAGAAAAATATGAACAAGAGCATCTTGTGTCATAATAATTACTCACACTTTTCTTCCTCAAAGAATAAGGACCATCATTACATTCAGAGTCATAAGTTGTCTCATGACCACCATCCTCATCTGACACAAACATTTCTTTATCATCACTTTTTTCAACTCTATTGCTTGGTTCCTCACAATTCATCACTTCACTACCTACTTTAGAAGGCTTATGTACTATTTGTTTCTTCCCCAAGTAGCCAACATAAAACTGTTAAATATTTTCCCTTGCACTTCTCATTTCATCATCATCTGACAAGTACTCAGTTGCCACCTTAAAAAATATATACTCCTTAGAAACATCATCACCATTATCATAATCTTCTATAGCCTTATTCTTAGTATCTTCATCTTTTGTGGCCTCATTTCTAGTATCCTTAACTTCTACAGCCCCATTTCTAGCATCCTCAACTTCTACACTGTCAACTCCAGTTGCCTCAACTTTTACAGCCTCAACTTCTACAGCCTTAACTCCAGATACCTCAACTTCTATAACCTTAACTTCTATAGCCTAACTCTTAGCAGCTCCTGACTCATGTAAAATAAAAACAACCATCTGTTTTAAGCCCTCCTTTGCAACCTTGCATCTACCCAACCATCTTAACATCTCTAAAGTTGTTATATCATTTTCTAAAATCCTTAGTCCAGACATGAAGTCTATTTTAAGAATTTTAAAAAAAATCTACTTAATATCATTACACTATCTAATTTCCCCAATGTTCCTCCTCACATCCCAGTAACAAAATTTGTATTCATCTATAACTCCTAACGTATCAACCATGCCACCTATATATTCAACCGGTGGATCTCCTTTGAACGATCCACCATGATATATGTAGAGTACCCCATACCAATCCATCCTTAAATGTTTTGAAACAAAAAACATTATGAAAAGAACTAAAATACAACTGTAATTGTAAACTTTCAGATGGTTGCTGCAAAGAGGACGACAAAAATAGAGAGGTGAGTTGCTTTATGATAAGAAGACACTGACAAGCTCCAAAATGCCCCAAGGAAGGACTGGAGAACATCAAACGACTGGAGAACAAAAAGCAGGAGAATAGAGAGCGAGAGAGGGAGATGATGTCATGAAAGAGGAGGAGGAGTTGGAAGATTGATTTAGGAACGTTAGATTAAACGAAACACCGACGTTTTTAGAGCTCCAAAACTACACCATTTGGCATATAATGATGTAGTTTTTTAGAAGGCTAAAATGTCATCATTTCATTTAATCTAACGTGTCAAAATTTTGGTCCAAGTCAGATTTTCGTTGATGAAAAATTAATGGAAGGACCGGATTGGGTAGATTAGCATATGTTCAAGACTTTAATAGGAGATTTAAAAGTTATAGGAGTGAATTGGTAACATTATGAAACATTTAGGACTTTAAAATGGATTAACCCAAACACAAGCATAATCTAGAAGTCCTATATAAATACCTTAATATCTATTTAAAAACATCTCAATGTTTCTTACCAGGATTAGAAAGGAATCTTCTAATAATGCCAACAACATAAGCAATATCTAGCTTAGTGTATACCATAACATATATTAAACTACTAACCGCGGAAGTATAAGGAACTAGCTGCATACCTGTCTTCTCTTCATCATTAGAAGGACTTCGATTAGTACTTAATATAAAGTGATTAGTAAGAGGAAAACTAACTAGTTTAAGACTATCTATGTTGAACCTTGAAGTAACTTTTCAATATACTTCTCTTAAGATAATCACAACTTTTTAATTTTCTTATCTCAAATAATCTTTATAATAAGGATTTGCGTTGCTAGTCCTAAGTATTTTATGGAAAAAGACTTGCCCAACTACTTCTTTAAACAATCAATCTTGGAAACATTCTTTCCAACAATTAACATATCATCCACATATAACACAAGAATGATAAAATCATCATCAGATAATTTTTGGTAAAGTACACAATGATCTAAAGTAGTCTTCTTATAACCATGGTTCCTTATAATTTATTTAAACTTCTTATACCATTGTCTTGATGCTTGTTTCAAATAATATAAAATTTTCCTTAGCTTATGGCATAGTTCCCTTTTCCTTTTACTTTAAAATCTTATAAGTACTCCATATAGATCTTTTACTCTAAATCGTCATATAGGAATAACATTTTCACATCCATTTGTTTAATCTTCAAATTAAGGCTAACTACTATACTAAGTATAACATGGATGGAAGATAATTTAATAACTGGAGAAAATATCTCATCAAAATCAATACCTTTTCTTTGACTAGATCCCTTGACAATTAAGTTAACTTTGTATCGTGGTTGTAAAGAGTGCTTCATGTTTGACTCTATACACTAACTTATTCTTCAAAGTTATCTTACCTTTAGGTAGCTTCACCAACTCAAATGTATGATTCTTATAGAAGGATTTCATCTTATCTTACATAACTTTAATCCACTCTTTTTGATGATTACCATTCATGATTTTTTCATAACTTTCTAGTTCACCACTATATGTTAAATTTAACTCATAAGTGTTATTAAGACATTAAATAGAAGGTTGTCTATCTCTCAAACTTCTCTGAGATTAAAACGGAACTTGAACTTCAGGAGTTAGAAGTTCATTATTATCAAAATTTATCTTTGTGGGAACATTTTCAACTTTTAGTTGCTTAATCTGATGGTCATCCCTAACTCTCAAGCACCATCATTAAAGGCACTATCTCTGAATCATCACTAGCTTGGAGATTTGTATTCTTAATCTTTTCAATATCCATCATGGTCTCGTTCTCTACAAAACTGCATCTCTACTTTTTACAAGTTTTTTCTCAACTGGATCATAAAAACTATAACCCGATGTATCTATATTATAGTCAATAAATACACACTATCATGTTTTGACATTAATTTTTTTTACCTTTTATCATTGGGAATATGCATAAACACCTTGCATCCAAAATCTTGAAAGTGATCATAAGAAACATCTTTTTCTGACCATACCTTGTCTGGATCATCAAAATTAAAAAAAAAACATAAAGAAAGGTTCAAGATATGTACCACAATATTTGATGCTTTAATTCAAAATGATTTCGATAATTTTACATGTGAAAGTAAGCATCTGACCCTCTCTGTAAGTATTATTTTCATCCTCTCAATTACACTATTCAATTAAGACATCTTAGGCAGAATTATTTTACGTCAAATACCTTTCTTTTTACAATATCTCTTAAATGATCTAGTATACTCACCTCTATTATTTGATATAAGGTACTTCATCTTCTTCCTAATTTCTCTCTCAACTAGGGCCGGCCTAAAACTGTTTGAACACATCTATAATTTGATTTTTGTTGTTCAGGATATAAATCAATAGTTTCCTTGAATATTCATTAATAAATTTAAAAAAATAATAGGAATCATTAGATGACATAATTTTAAATGGATCACATACATTGAAATGTATTAATTGTAATATATCTGATTTCTTCTTTGGATTTATAAATCCCTTGAAAGAAACTCTATGTTGCTTTCTTGTTAGAAAATAAGCACATCTTCTTAAATACACATTATTTAACTCAATCAAGTTCTTCTTGTTTAACCTAATCAAGTTCTTTTTTTGACCAATATTGATATAAATTTCTTACTTAAATGACCAAGAGACTTATGCCCCATCTCAATTTTATCATCATTCTCCACTGTATTAACCAAGCTTCTAGAAATTTTAGCCTACATCAGATAAAGTGTAGAACAATTCTCACAACAACTTACCATAAGAGAACCTTTAGTCAGTTTCCATTACCCATTCTAAAAGGTGTTGCAATACCCTTCTTCATCAAGCTTACTAGTGAAAATAAAATTAAGCCTTATATTAAAAAACTCGCCTCACATTTTTTAAGAGCAATCTAGTATTTTCAAGTAAATATCACTAACAGCAACAATCTTAGAATTACCATCATTGTTTATTTTGACAAACTCCAAATTACCATAAGCATATGATATAAAGAAATCTTTTAAAGCTATTGCATGAATAGAACCATTACTAACAATCACCCAAGTAGTTTTATGATTTATTGGGTTAACAAAATTAACATCATCAAAGACAAAGAAATATTACTCAGTTGTAGCAGTTATTTTCTCATCATCGCTATTATCATTATGCTTTTTATTATTATTTTTATCTATTTTCAATTTTCTGCAAAACCTGTTAATATGTCCCTTTTTGTGACAGTAGTGTCACTTAATGTTAGTATATTTATTGATCTTACCTTGACTTTTATCATTACCTTTAGAACCTCTACTTTGATTTCTTCTCGTAGGAATTGTAACCAAAACATCTTATTGTGAAAAGGGAGAATCTTGTGACCTTCATCTTTTCTCTTCATTTAGTATACCGCTTTTTACTAATTTTATAGTAACTACACCATTAAGAGAAAAATTAGTCAACAAGATTTTAAAAGTTTCTCAAGAGTTATACAATGACGTGAGTACTATAAAAGTAAGAACTTCATCAAAACTGATATTCATATCTGATAGTCGATCCACAATCCCTTGAAATTCTTTCAAGTGATCCGCAACAGAACTATCTTTTTTATATTTTAACTATACTAATTTTGTCAAATAAAATAATTTATGATTGTCAATCTTTGAAGCATATAATTTCTTAAGTTTATTCCATAATGTTATAGCATATGTCTTACCACAAATATGATTATACATATTATCCTTAACAAATTATCTAATAAAATTACATACCTTTTTATGCTCAAAAGTTCACTCCTCATTGAATTTTTCTTCAAGTTTTTGGACAAAAAATATTAGTAGATGTAGTTTCATGTAAAATGGAAGGTAATTTGTGCTAATTAAACTTATAATTTTATTAAACTTTCTTGCTTATAGTTAAACCCAACAATTAACTAAAAGACATCTCTAATACTAGTTATTAGGAGAATATTATCAATAACAAAATTATCACAGTGGAATATCAAAATAATTCTCCCACAATTTTGAATAAAATTATTAAGTAGAGTAAACATTAAAATAATTTAGTCACAAATGACATAATAACATCTCAAGAAACCAATCGCATGATACACTAGATTTTTTAACGTGGAAAATCACATAAAAATAGACGAGTAAAAACCACAAGCATAAGACAGTAAATTATCCACTGTAATAAAATGATGGGTACAACAATTAGTCTTTCCTAATTAATAAATAGGGATAATAACCATAAATACTAATAAGAGGAAATGGAAATATACTAGACCCAAGACATGATCTAAATGGACTTCAAGATCAAAAATAAACTTGATCTTAGAAAAACTATGAATTTTAACAAATATTTTTCTCTTATCTCTCACACAACTCACTCCTTTTATTCATAGTCTCTTATACTCTATTTTTTTTTCATTCTTTCCGTACTCATATATATAAGTAAAAAGGTTGAAAACTTCAATCACATACTTCTCTTCTAACCATTAAAAATAGGGAAAAAAATAGCAACAATCAAAGAACCAATTTTCTTTTAATATAACACGCCAAGTTGAAAACAAAGAATAAATCATTTTGTTGAATTGTCAACAAAAACAGTTACTTAAAAAAAAAATTTCTTTTCTTTTCTTTTCTTCATAGTGAAGTGACAACTTGGTAAATAAGACTTTTTTAAAAAAGTTAAAATTAAATAAATGAATTAATAATAAAAGGTTTATATAGTTAAGACAAGAACAATATACCAAAACCCTAAAACTTACACCATTTTATACAACCCAAAAGATAATCACATTGTTTAATACCTAATAGGTTAAAGGTATTCTAAGATTGTTTTTGTCTCTTTGTTCAGTAGAGTTCTTCATCCATATACACTCTTAATCTCGCCCTTTTCACTTTAGCATGTATCCTCTTCACTACTCATCTTATTTGCCTTTAAATCAGGGGTATTAACCTCCCCTTCAATCATCATCGGTGGCCTAAGGAGTCTTTGATGGATGTCTTTGCAACTCTCCATACCTCTGCTTGAATACTTGGTTACATCACTTCTTATTTGACCTGGTAATGATTTTAACTCCTTTTATTCGCTGGTTTGTTATCATCGTAGACCTTCATCATTCATTCCTCTGATCATCCTGGTAAGAAGAATCATCGAAGGGTGTCTCTACTGCTCTCCATGTCATTGCTCCCATACTTGATTATAGGTGTCTCTTAGTATCGTGACTCATTCATATTCGATTGTTAAATAGGTATAGTATGTACAATTCATTCTAATTATAAAAATAGGAAACTTTTAATCAAATAAAGACTTTTCCTTCAAGACTAGGGGATAAATAACATTTGTTTTATGAGTGGAGTTCGTTTTGACGTTATTTCGTACTATAGAATGACTTTTTAGTGAGGTCATTTTCTCATTTTCAAACAGGAGGTAGAATTAGAAAATTAATTGCTACCTATACCTATGTCTAGATCCTGTATAACTGGAAATTTTCTTGATAAGACCTTTTTAATTGTAGCTAATAGTCACCTTTGTTTTGTTAATCATCATTGAATCAAGAATGGTTCATGACTTTGCTTGCTCTCTCTTTACGTCTTTGAATGATTACCCATTAAATTACCTTCAATTGGTGCCATAATCCCTCTAGCTTGATATAGTTTTTGTAATTATGATCCGTTTGTATCTGCTCCATAGTACAATGCCTTCTCTAAGTGTTTATATAGTCACTAGGGAAGAGAGGTTGTCCATGATTCCATTATTTTCCTTCTTCTTTGTTTAGCATTGCTATTTTCCATTAGTTTCTCCTTAACCTAAGCTAAAGTATCCTCTACTACCTATTCCACTGGCTTTTCTACGTCCTTAAAACATCTAGAGTTCCTTTTTTACATAACTTATACATAGTAGATCCATAGAATATAAGCCATATGGTCATGTCGCCCTTCTATATGCTACTATCTATTTGAAACCAATTAAGAATCAACTCGTAGTCATATTGGTATTCTAGTGGCATAGTCTGCATACTTTTTACCATATGATTTCTGAGAATATGTATTTGAAGAATATATGGCTAGTAGTTTCTAATTGGTTTTTGCAAAGGTAGCATCCAAATGGTATGTTGAGGTATATAAGCCTATCAATAGTTTGCAATTTGTTATGAACTAGGAACCATATGAAAAAAAGGACATTTTAGGCATTAGATCTTTACACTATACAATCTTCTTCCATGCAATTGCTAGACCCTTTCTCTAAAAATTGCCTTGCAACATCCATGGGTGAATTGGCCTGATAGATGCCTACTCCATCTGTAAGAATCCTTTATAGTATCGTCTAATGTGTACTTAGTAAGGATGTGGTTGAGCTTTGGAGGGAAGTAATCCTAGCTATATCCAAAAATCCAATGCCTTTTTTTGGCACTCATACTCCACATCTTGACCAACTGTTAATAAAACCTAGTATTCCATAATAGATGAATGCTGCTCCAATTATCAGTCAACAAGGATCTTATGGCACCATTCCCTATCATACATTTAAAACAGCCATGTAATTTATCCCTCAACTTTGTCATTTGGGTAAGATAATGATCCTTTATCTGCTTGGTCCAAGATCATTTTCATTAGTAAGTAGCCTACAAAACCTCTTTCTTATAGAAACTTTATTAAGTAAGATTATTGTATTGATATCAAGACCCCCTTCAACTACAGGTTTGCATACCTCATACCACCTTATCCTAGCCTTGTGCTTATTAGTAATGTCACCATCCCATAAGAATCTGTTCATCAATCTTTCTAAAGTTTTAATAACACCTTTAGCTAACGGAAAGTATGTAGTTTAACATACATGCATAGAGTTTAGGATAGACTTGATTAATTATAATCTTCTGGCGTAAGTCAATGTTTGGTTGCTCTAGTTATTAAGTCTCTTATGGTATGTTTGGTTTAAAGAATGTAATAAATAAGGAATGGAATAGCTATTCTTTAGGAATAAAATAGATGAAGAATATAATGGAATAAGTATTACTTTGTTTGGTTTACTACTAAAGAATTTCTATACCAGTGTTTGGTTTGAAAATATAAACTTAGAATGATAAAGGAATAACAAACCAAAAGACTAAAATATCCTTACCCTTGTTATTATTATTATTATTATTCTTAATTCTATTAATTTAGTAAATTATATTATCATTATTATTCTTCTTCTTCTTCCTAATTTTAATATTATTAATATTATTAAAATTTTTATTATTAATTGTTAATAATAATAATAATATCTGA
>JAOXYD010000008.1:19505836-19525455 GCA_028565735.1 Pinacopodium congolense | reverse complement strand
CAATAAACTCAATTCTGAAAATTCTAGAGGCAAACCAAAATTATAACAAGCCTCCTAACACTTCAATAGGTCATAAAAAATTTAATTCAGTTAATAAAAATGTGCTTATAGCATCAAAAAATCATATTTAATCTATATGAACATAAGTTATCAAATATATATACAGTCTTAAAGTTCCAGCCTATAAACATCCGAACTTAATCACTAAAATGATGAAAATTAAATGCAATAAACCTAATTCCATATCAATCTATGTGTTAACAACAAATCTCAGTAGCAAACACAATTTTAGCACAACAATTGAATAATCAAAATCAAGCACAAAGATAGAATGCTCAAACCTGGACAGCTTTGAGTAACCTACAAAGATTGAGCTCAAACAAGCAATATAACCACTTAAAAATTGAAACAAAAATACTAGTAACTTCCTAAAATCTTAAGCACATAGAAAACAATAAATTTTCACTTCCAGAAATTGATTACGACTCAAAATCTAAGCTAATAAAGAAGCTACAGAGAAAACACGTCAGTTTGGACAGTTTTGAGCAGTCTGTGTTCTTTGATCTAAAACACACGATTTGAGTGCTTAAAAATTGAAGTAAAAGAACCTATGCACTCTTGAGACCTTAATAAAATTGTCTTTAGTAATTTTGAATCAATACAAATAGTTTTGCAAGCTCAAAATTGAAGAACACAGAAGTTCAAAAAAGTTCAACCAAAATAGAGACAGTTTTGGTATGCCTGACTTTGAGAGCTTGAAACAATCAAAATAATGAATCAAAAACTCAATTGAAACCTTTAAGTGATTCTTCTAGGTGTAAACTAATTGAAAACATAAACTTTGTAGCACTCAAAATGATTTAAATCAAGAAAATAGAGATTGAATGAAAACTATACAGAAAATAAAGAGATCTTTGAGTATTTGAGAGATTTGATCTTGTAATTCATTTATCAAAGATTCTAAAACTTGTTAGAAATGTTTAGGAAGGATATATATAGTGTTAGGAGAGGTTTGAAATCGTTAGAAATAAAAACTAGCTGTTTGGAAAGTTAAAAAGTCGTTTAGTTCGAAAACCCAAAACTAGTCGTTAGAGTCTGACCCTTTAACGACGTCCTTTGGGCTAATCAATGGCGCCCTCTGGGCTAATCAATGGCATCATTGTTCTAAGAACAGCCTGCTATTGATAGTGCTGGAAACAAAGAGTAAAACAGAGCCCTTAGAGCCCACCGTTTTATGTCTAGAAAAACATGAAAAATACTCCAAACCATCTCTAAAACTTGCCAAACAAATTCTTAACATTAAACAACACTTCAAGCAGCTTTAAAGCATAATTCAAGGCTATTTAAATCATCAAAACATTTCAATCAATTCAAAATATAAGAATTTCCTTGATTATGAAAACTTTTCATTTTAACTAACTTTAAAACCTTTTCAATTAATTCTTAAATCATAGATAAACTAAAATTCATTCCACAAAGATGTTCAAACAAATTCAGACATATATAAACAACTTCAAGTAACAATTTAATCAAATTAAATATATCAACATATTAAAACAATTCATTTTTCATAAACACATTAACAATTTGCCTATATGTCACCTAATTCAATTCCTAATATGCCAAGGCCATAATCAAATCAAGCTAATCATTAAAACCACAATTCAACTCTTATAAGTCTATATGCAAGTATGATCATGCAAATATGAGAGCCCTTTTTCAAGCATTGATTAAGATCAAGAAAACTTAAGACCTTTTCTAAGCCTAACTAACTTGATCTTCTTTTCTTAATCATCAATCGTCTCTTGATCTTTAAGCTTTATCATCACTTGGTCTTTATCATTTGTTCTTTGATAGCCAAGCTCTTGATCATCTAATGTTTGAGCTTCATTCTAACTCTTTAATGCTTCTTTTAATCTTCAATCTCTTCAAGATGTCTCTTCTACCTTAGGCTCCACATATATGCTCTTACACTTTACTGTTCAATATCTTTAAGATAGTTTTTCTACCTTAGGCTCCACATATATGCTTTTACACTTTACACATCAACTTATCTTATAAACATCAAAGACTTAAACTTTAGTAAGAATAATGTTTTGTCATCATCAAAACACATGATTAGAACCACCTTGGTTCAATAGTTGTCTACCCATTCCAATTTCCATTGTTTCTGTCACATTAATTAATTGTTAATTAACAATGGGCATGTAACACCAAGAGATATTCAATTAAAATGTTTTTAATGAAACTGTTTTCTAGATGATGAAAATTTGAGGAAGCATATTACGAAATTGTGATAAAATAAAATAGAGAAGAAAAGATTGGAAGTATTACACAAATGTTACAAACACAAGAGATCTATATATATATACATCTTCTAATTAAAGCCAAATTACAAAACGACTAGATTGACAAGTGCATTCTAACATTATAGTTGTAAGCTATAAGACAACTATAAAGTAGTTAATTTTAACATTAAAGGATATGATAGAAGATACGTTGACACTCCCCCTCAAACTCAAGGTGGTAAAGAAGAGGACAACTTGAGTTTGGATACAAGATCTTGAAACCGGCGAGAAAGATGTGACTTGGTAAAGTGGTCGGCAATATGAGACAAAGAAGAGATGGAAACGAGTTGTATAGTGCCTTGGAGAAGATGATGGCATATAAAATGACAATCAATTTCGATGTGCTTTGTACGTTTATTAAAAACATCATTGTGGCACTATGATTATCAAAAAATAGAGGAACAGTAGAAGTGGATGAAACACCCATATCATGAAGTAATCATCATAACCAGAAAAAGCTCAGAGGCATTGTCAAGAAATGAGAGAGGTGCCGGGGAAGAAACAATAGCCAGTAGTAGATCAACGATCAGTAAGATCTCTAGTTCAATTAGCATCAGAGTATGCACGCAACTCTAGTGGAGAAGAATGACAAAAGTGAAGGCCATGAAATAGAGTGCCTTAGATGTACCGAAGAATACGTAGTACCGTAAAAAAGTGAATGGAACGAGGAGCAAACATAAATTGACTGACAATATGAACAACGTGTGCAATATCTGAACGAGATACAGTGAAATATATAAGACTGCCAACTAATTGACGATAAAGTATACCATCACTAAGAAGAGTCCTATTGGTAGAGGAAAGATAATTGTTAAGATCAAGTGGAGTACTAACAGTTTTAGTGTTAGTAATCCCAGCATGTGGGATGAAATTAGTAGTGTACTTTTCTTGAGATAAATAATAACTTGTGCCATCAGATGAGACTTCAAGGCCCAAAAAATAACTAAGGTTGCCAAGATCTTTCATGTCAAACCGATGATGTAAAAAGAATTGAAGAGTGGAAATTCCTTGTGTGTCATCACCTATTATGATCATGTCATTCACATAAAGAAGAAGAAGAGTAGAACTTTGATCGATTTTGCAGAGAAATAAAGAATGATAATAAGGATTAGATTTAAAACTAAGATGGGTAATGGTGGAACTAAATTTTGTAAACTAGGCTCGATGAGCCTGTTTAAAGCCATACAAGGCTTTACGAAGATGATAAACTTTATGCGAAGGTTGATTATACCCAAGAGGAGGCTTCATGTATACTTCCTCTATAGCGGGATTGAGCCATATTATATCTCTAAGGGCTAGGTAATCTCATAGTTCTTGTAATTCAAACACGTAACTATGAATAGTTTAACCAGGTTGTTATTGCATTCGATGAAGTTTTCGATAGAGTTGAAATTGATTAACATCATCATATACAGAATAACGATTCTTTAAAAAATTCCATACCTTTTTAGCTATGTCAAAGTGCCTAAAATCAAGTTTGATCATTTTGGCATATGTATTGTGAGATTATGTAAGGATTTAATGGTTCGTGCCATCCCAAGATACCAAATATTCTGTAAACTTTCTTCTTATTCATTAGTCTGCTTGGATGGTTTGGGTATTTCGCCAATGAAATAAGCCAAAGAAGCCTCTCCTTAAGAAAACTACACATTTCTTTAACCCATAAATCATAGAGGTAACATTGATAGGATTAAGGATGATGAAATTTAGAGGCATCCATAATGAAATTAAGGTAATAAAAGGATAGAACTTGTATATAGAGTGGGAATTTATCAATCTAACCTCAAAAATAAATTCAGAGCACCTGAAAACCTTAGGAACCAGTCTGGGTTATGAAAAAATTGAACAAAAATCTAGTGAACCAACTAGTCAAAGGTAGAGTCAACAGGTTCAGAGGCGAACTAAACCAAACCGGACATGACAGAACCAGAATACACGTTGAAGGTTAAGATTAAGACACATGGCACACTTAGATTTCAACGTGTGGACAGCTCATAGGGCAATACGTAGACTATCTTGATCAGTGACACGTGGACAAGCAGCAGATTTCCATGTGGGGTTAACTTGGATGTTGATGTGTTATTGACGTAGACTGTTAGACCAATGACCTGTTGACACGTGTATCATATGTGGCCTAATGTTTAGACAACATGTGTCTCAGTGATGTTAGCAGATGAAGCTAAAAATCATGGTGTATACTATGACGTTTTGGATAACTAAAAAACAATGTTATTTCAAATGGCTTTTGAGGTTGTCTTGTGTTTTTAATGAAATGATGTTGTTTCGAGAAAGAATAAAATGACGTCATTTTATTCTTCTTCCCTAATCATCTATAGGTTGCTAGGGACTGAATGTTAGTTATGGCAGGTGTTTTCGATGGCGCGTGAAAGGGTTATTTTGGACTTTGTTTGAGGTTTCGTGATCTAAGGAATGCAAAGATGAATCTAGAGTATAGAAGTGTAAGAAACGATGGTTGGAAACTCCAAAGAATTGGTGTAAATCAGGTTGTCGTAAGGTAAATTGAAAAAAACAGAGGAAAATTTTGGAATTGACTAAGTCAAATAACAGAGTCGGGAAAAGATGAATTTCTTTGTATGAATGATGCTTTGATACCATGTGATAAAATAAAATAAAGAAGAGAAGATTGGAAAAACATTTCTATATTACACAAATATTACAATCTCAAGAGATCTATATATATACATCTTCTACTATACTAAAGATAAATTACAAAAAGACTAGATTAATAAGTGCATGCTAACATTACAGTTGTAAGCTTTAAGACAGCTCTAAAGCAATCAATTTTGACATTATAGGATATTATAGAAGATATGACAGAAAAAATGTTTGGATTTATGCCTAATTAATTGTTAATTAAAATCCAAAAACTGTTGTTGCTGCTCCTTTGGTGGTATCTTGCATGGAGGTGTCTAGTCTTAGCTGGCGACATTAAAGGTGGCGAGATCTAGGATTGTAAAACCCCTGAGCACATGTAAACTCATAAAAAGCAGACAGAAAAAATCTAGTGATTGGCGATTAAATCCAGCTTGCTGCCGGAGACACCAAAAGGCGCGACGTTGTTCCGTTACGGGCCTTATGATATGGAGGAAGCAGATGAAAGGTGAACAGTTTTGTTTACAAAGGCATTGTGCATGTGGCAGACATTAAATTCCCTCTCGCCTACAAACCCAATTCGTTTTCTCTTGTGCTTGTGTCCGATGCTCTGGAATATTTTTCCCATAAAAATCTGAACAAGACTCTTCCTAAATTGTCGAGGGAAACAAAACAGTTACATTTCTTAAAAAATAAGATAGTGCCACGTGGTATTAGATAGATACCGATGGCATGTGATATTTAACAATGAAACTTAATTATGTTAGTTTATAGGGTATTTTTTAAACGTTTTACAATTATTAAAATATTAAAATATTTTAAATTATTAAAATATGATTCAAATTCAAATGTTAATTTTAAGGTTTAAGTAACTCTTTTACCTTTAAAAGAAATCCTTCTTCTAATCTCTAAGTAAAGGATTAAAAGTATGCGATCAATGTCATCACAAAAGGAAGGAATAAAGTGGAGAATTACACAATAAAAAAAAAGTAAGTAAAATGGATAGAGAGCATGTTTTAAATTTCATACTGGTACTGACGATACCGGTGATACCGGCCTGAATTTAGTAAGAAATTCTTTAATTTCATACCAAATTTAAATATTGATTAGTACAGGAAAAATAAAAATTAAAAAATTAAAAAAATTAGAATTTTTTTGACCTTTTTAGGTTAAATTAAAAACTATATGATATAATATATTTATAGACTAATTTAAGAACTAATTTATAATTTTAAAAAATTATCTGAAATAATATCGATATTTTAACCGATACTAATATAGTACTATTTTAAAAATAAATTTAATACTGATATCGATACAATATTTAAAAGATTAATAGGAAAACAGGGAGAGGCATTTCCTAAATTAAAGAAAGTTTATTTTTGTCAATATACATAATTAGCCCATCTCAGACTAAACAGTTTTAACTTAATATTCAATAATTAATGCCCATCTAACATTTTTAGGGGCCAAGTAATTCGTATTAAACTAGGCCCTGTTCATTTTGTATTAATAAGTAAAATTGAGGAATTCATTTTTAAAAAATCCTTCTCCTGGTCTCTAAGTAAAAGAATAAAATATGCAATCAACACCTCACAAAAGGGAGGAATAAAGTGGGGAAGTATAGAACCAAAAAAAAAAAAAAAGCGAAAGGGGTAGGTAGGGCGAGGCATTTCCTCGACTAAAGAAAGTGAGTCGGTATGAAAAGAAATGAAAAATGAGTTTCCAAGTGACAATGTTAAGCCGTGATGAGTCAACTGGGGATATCTTAAAACCAACAATTTATTATGCGGTCCTCGGAATTGTTAGCTTCAAAGTATCCCACTTGGTTTGCCGCTACATTATTCGACTGCTGAGCAAAATGTCCTCTTCTAACTCTTCCTCCACTGCTCTTATTAACGCCAGTAAGCTCTATCTCGACGTCCCTCCCGACAAGGTCACTTCCTTTATTTAATTCTTTCATTTTGAGTTTCTTCTTGCTTTCATTTTTATTTTTATTCCGTTTCTTTGATCATACAGGTTCCCGTCATTTACTCGCCGGGCTATGACATCTCTTTCCTTGGCATAGAGAAGATGTATGTCAATTTGACTGTCTCATACTATGCTGTGGAAGTAGTTTCTGTCTCTTTTTTTTTTAATGTTACTTTGGAGTTTCTGGGTCTTTGATCATACACTTGGTATTGCTTTGAACTGTTCAAATTGTCCATCTGAATAACGTGTTGATTCGTCAAGGAAACGATAAGGCATTCATTTCTTGTAATCTGGAAGGATTATGATCCTACTATGATTGGTCCATGATGGTTTTAGGAGCAAGAGCATTTAAATTTCAATCGAAGGATCATCATGTAAGTGAGATGTTGGAAGCTTATAAGCTTAAAGGTCTATTGATCCTATAAGCTAGCCGTCTTCAAAAGCGCAAATCCCCATATATCAAGAATTAGAATCGTAGCAGCTGATTCTCAAAATTTGCAAAAGCTATACAAGCAATCTTCCACCTTAGTTTCAAACTTGGGATTCCACTGCGACCAGAAATCCATATACATATAAAATTTTGTATCTTGTTACTCAAACTATCTCTATCGCCCAGTCTGAGTGGCTTCTAATTGCACTTCAGAAGTCCAATAAAAAATTAGTCTGCACTAGCATTTTCTTTGGTCACTTTCGTTGACACCTCTGTTTGGATCATATTTCCAGTCAAATTGCATGTATAATAATTGGTTCTAAGTTCTTAACTAACAATTATAATGTACACTTGAATCCTGCATGTAGGCACCCATTTGATTCTGCTAAATGGGGCCGTGTTTGCCAATTTCTCATCACAAACGGTGGTTTGGCCAAAGATAGTATTGTAGAACCTCGGGAAGCTTCAAAGGAGGATCTGCTTGTGGTAAATGCTTAATCTTCTAAAAAGCTTTTACCTTCTGTTATCTCCTTATGCACATAATGCTTGTAGATCAATTAATCACAACAATTTAAGACATTCCTGTATAACCATTTTGTGCCGCATTTGCATAATTAATGCTTGTAATCATGGTTTTTTAAATTCCTTACCCGTATTCGTTACAATCAAAAGTTAGAAAAAATGATCAATTTGGGAAGTTAATCATAACTAATTTGTGTTTGCTTACTGATACATGATAAGTGATAATGGTGGATATCATTCTCTTTAACAACATTAATTTATTGCCTTTGACAGGTTCATACAGAGTCGTACTTGAATAGCCTAAAGAACAGTGCAAATGTTGCCCGGATAATTGAGGTGATATGTACTTCCTGTTGTTGCAATGCATGTTTTTATTTGAGTTCTTTGTTAAATTTGTTTTGGCATTTTATCAGTTCTGCAGGAATCCTTTAAGATAGTATTGTACTGATTCTTGTTGGTCACTATAGGACAATAAAACTGAGACCTCTTTGGGGCCTTTGTGTTTGTACAGAATAGAATAGATTTTTATATCTATACTTAGCATCATATTTTTATATTTTGACCTTCTATATCAAAGAGTTTCAACACATACTTCTTCTAATAATTTTTGAAGACTAGTAGTTAGCAGCAGATTGTGCTTAGATTCTTTTGTTGACTTAGAATGCGTATCCTATAGGTCCCTCCTGTTGCAGTCTTCCCCAATTGTCTCCTACAGCAAAAAGTTCTTTCCCCATTTCGTAAACAGGTACCTGTTTTGATTGTTTAGGATATTAATTTACTTGTATATGATAATTATGTTTGAAAACAGATTGGAGGAACCGTTCTGGCAGCTAAGCTTGCAAAAGATAGAACATGGGCCATCAACGTAGGGGGAGGGTTTCATCACTGTTCAAGAGAAAAAGGTGGCGGATTTTGTGCTTATGCAGACATTTCCCTCTGCATACAATATGCTTTTGTCTTATTAGGCATATCAAGGTGCAATTTAAGTAAATGGCGTAACTTTTACATATTTTCTTTCACTTGCTTTTATTTCTAACATCATCAGTCATAAAATATCTGCAGTGTAATGATAATTGATCTCGATGCGCATCAAGGAAATGGCCATGAAATGGATTTTTCTAATGATGGTATGGTTTGTTTTTTGCCCAAATATAGATCTTTAAGTTCACATGGATTTGTCTATTTAAAGATGCCTTTTTATATTTTTTAACTGACAGACCGAGTATATATTCTGGATATGTACAATCCTGACATATATCCATTTGTAAGTTCTACTACGGAGCCTGGGCCCAAGCTGTCCTTTTAATTTCTTTTTCTTTCTTCACTTTTTGCCTTCCGCATCTGTTTCAAGGTGATTGTTTTCATCCCCTTCTTTTGTGTATTGCTCATTAGTAGGATTTTGAGGCAAGAAGATATATTAACCACAGAGTTGAAGTAGTGGTAACCCATCAATCTTTTTCTTGTTAAAATTTTTTCTGGTTATAATATTGAATTATTTAATAAAAACTTATTCCTATTTTCAACAGAGTGGGACAACAACAGAGCAGTATTTGTCAAAATTAGATAAAGCGCTTAATGAAGTACGCATTTTTTTCTCCTAATCTCAGCATACTTTTCCTCTTTATTTCTTGCAGACATGCTTCATCTTACTTGAAACACTTAACTTTGATGTGTGCTTTTGAAAAGGGGTTCTTGATTTTCACCCAGGATTTGCAAGCTATGTGTTATGATTTTTCCCCACTAGTTTGGACTTTAACCCTCAATGACCTTTAGTTCTTTTCCTTTTTATATGCTCTGGTCATGAGTCCTCCCTGTAAGATCTTGTGCTGACAGCATCAAGTATTTAAACAAGTTTCCAGATTGTAAGTAATCTTCATGTTTCTTGACATGATGCTAATTAGTTAATAGGAATGCGGCTTCATTTAATCGATTCTTTTAATTCTTTAAAGTAGAACTGCCAGCGTGCCCTGAAGTTCCATAAATTTCTCCTTTTCTTTTCTTAATTTCTTTTTATGATTTTCAATATGCCAAGGACTCATAATTGTATACCTAATTCATTTGGTTATGTGAATCTAAAAACACCCATCAAAGGCTGCTGAGATTCCTGATTTTAAGCCTCAGTTGGTGATATACAATGCTGGCACTGACATTCTGGATGGAGATCCATTAGGGAGGCTGAAGGTAATATTTGCTTTATAACTATTATCATCAGAACATTAATAGTGATTCTATTTAATTGCTCCATGTTGAAATCTAAAAGTTTGATATCTAATGACCTGTCTCTGAAATGTGTAGAAATGAACTTATGTAAAGTTCCAAAGATATTTTGGTACTCAAGGAAGAAATATTGACAAAACTTTACTGCTAGTTTGAAATTTAATAATAAATATTTAGCTTGCTAACATAAGGATTTGCACGTATGCTTGGCTGATGTAACAGATTAATCCTCATGGTGTAATAAACCGAGATGAGATGGTTTTCCAGTTTGCTCATGAAAGGAATATTCCCATTGTCATGCTGACATCAGGTTCAATGATACTTTCAGAATTGTCCAAATTGATGTTTCAATTTTAGTGCCTAAAAGTTGATTGCCAATTGCTGGTGCATATCTAATTTTGTATGCTTGTCTAAGAATTCGTACAAACCGAAGCATCTTATTGTTTGATATGTATGCTTGGGAATTTGGTGTACTATGTTTTTGGCACTGAATCAAACACTAATCTTGGGAAGTTAGCTTTAAAGAGAAGTTACCCTCTACACCTATTCATCAGATCTTTTTGCCACAGTTAGATAACTAAGGTCTCGGTATAATAAAGAGGCTTTGCTTAAAAAAAAATTACTGATTGGAATATGCTTTCTGTTAAACCAAGATTAATCTTTGTTTCCTCACAAATTTAGTCATTGTTCATTGAGCTAAGATCTTCCATTGTTGTCTTGATGTTTTGTTATCAATCAGATTTATTCTCCAAGGCTTTTTCACAGCTGCTAATTGTGGATTACCAATTTATCCTGGCATGTTGAGAATCCCAGAGCTTAGATATGCTCAGTTGAGCCTGTCATGTCTTAAGAATTTATGCTTCTAATTTCATGAAAATGGTTGACATGTTTTTCTTTCAGGTGGTTATATGAAATCCAGTGCCAAAGTTATAGCAGATTCAATAATTAACCTGTCAAACAAGGGCTTCATATACTTGAATCATAAGAGGTGAAGTTATGATTGGCGTGATAAGAGGTGTGGATATGATCGCACTGATGGTTGCTTCACTGTTTGTAGCTTTGATGTGGATACAGGAATGTTGATTTGATTTAAATCATCCATGCCCTTCTGCAGCTTGTATGTTGCATGATCCTGCATCTGCTAAAAAATAATAAATATTTGCAGGGGAGTTAATCAATTGAGATGCTAGAAGTATGGGATCAGTTTGATTTAAAGCAGAATGTATACAGGCATTGTAAATATGTAGTAAGATGCATCCATGTCTGGATTTGAATATGAAGCTATTTCAGTTTTCAATCCAACTTGTTGCGACGGAGCATATATACCATGCAGCTTGGTAAGTTTGTTATGATTATGTAGTTCAACCTTTTGTCTTTCATCTCCTGCCCCTATGATATCTCATTTACGATGATACTACATCTTATACCTCTTAACACCACAAGCCTCAGTTAGTGCTCTCTAGCATCAGTTTTGTACTTAACTGACTAATGCAGACGTGAGGTGAATATTATCTTGTGATTAGTTGGGCTTGAGATTGATTTAGGTCTTTTGAATGGGGATAACGGAGAGGCAGGTGTGCTAAAATGTTCTTCTATGCTCATTGTCACGGGTTCAGACTTTTTTCACCAAAGATTCGTACGACACTAACAAACTTTACAATTCAGAATCGTCTACCTCGATTTGAATGTTAGTTCAACCTCTCACAAATATTTTTTAAGAGTAATTTGATCGAACACTTGATGGAAGTTATATAATGAAAAAGATGGTAAAGAATACAATAGTTAGAGAACTTGGAGAACTCTCTTTATTACTTCAATTAAAAAAAGTTATACACTTAGAGAGATAATACATATGAGGGATATCTTACAAATGAAGACCTTTGCCCTTTATATAGCCCTCAACTTCTTCAATAGACGGTGATGATCTATTCAATCTAACGACTATAATGAATCTTTAGAATGTTCTATCACCTATTTTCACCTAGCATATTAATTACAAGTGGGGTTTAAAGTCTCCTACCTACTCTAGATGCATTGAGAGTTTTCTAGAAATTTCTTAGTCTTTCTGTCTGAATCTCGCATCTCGGTAAACTAAACTGTCAGACCATGACATTATGGACATAGAAATCATGCGGAAGGGGTTAATTACAAATTCTTCCCTCCTAATGTTTAGTTTATCAATTTGAATTTAGAAGTTAAGGGCTTATTTGGTATGACTTTAGTTTTGTATTTTGGTTTTTTGTTTTGTTAAACACAGAAATAAAAAGAGACAACACACTAATATAGTACAGAAATCGAGGACAATACATAAAAAGCAATACAAATATATAAAAACTATAACTAAAAATCACAACCAATAGCAATACTAAACGACCCCTAAACTTATAAATTTGTAATTGGACTCATTTTTTATCAGCTTGATAATAGTCCATATAGTGCCTAAAAGGAATTAAGAGAACGTCAAGATGGACATTTTGATTATTTTAATTGCTTTCCTTGTTATTTCACCCGGGGCTAAAAATTGAAATTTGCTTTTGAGGCCGTTGTAACTCACACGATCGTTGTATCATTATTATTGATCTTTGGGGGACACACTGAAGAGATGAATTGTGTGCGAATATTTTTTTTGATCTAATTGAAAATTTAATGAATTAATTAATTATTTTAATAAATAATTATGACAATTTCATTAATGATAATTACAAAATAAATAAAATAAAATAAAAGCAAATAGAAAAAAAATAGGAGCTCAATTTATGATAATTTGGCTGAATTTCATTCATCAAGTTTCATTTGAACATTCATAATTATATTCCTTCAATAGGTAAAGAAATTTTTTTTATATAACAGTTGCTTTGTTACAAATGAAGAGAAAATTTTACAACCATCTTACTTTATCACAAGTGAAGAAGAACCTTTACAAATCTTGTTCATCATTAAAAAAAAAATCACAGTATGTATTGCAATAATTTCCTCTAATTGCAAAAATTAGATAAAAATATATATTCCAAAAACCTCTATCTTTTATAGGTTATGTGATGCACACAAACACACTCCAAACTCTTAAGGTCCTTAGAAATTCTTTAGTAAGGAAACGATATTTTTCACAAATCAATTGTGATTTATTTATATCCAAAACTAACTTAAATAGTCGTTCAACACACAAACTAGTTGTTACCATGGCTAGTTTGTAGGCATGATCAAGTAACCGATCATATACCTTCAGCTACCCAAATCATGTTCAGTTAGGGTATTGCTAGTTAGACAATTAACATCACTAAAAAAAAAATACCCCTTCTCAACAACTTCTAAAAAACACCAACAATTCACAGTTCATTTGTTTGCCTATTGGCTATTCAGAAACTTAACTACCACTTATGTTATAACTTCTTAGCACTTTGCTTACTTGGTCTATCCAAACCTTTAGGCTATCCCAATCACCACAAAATTCTATTTAAATATTTAACTCCTGGTCTTTTTAATGATTAAAAAAACACGTCATGTGACAAAAATTTGATCCAGGACAATTTGAAACATTTCTCAAAAAATGTTTTAATGACTAAGATGGTTTCTTTAAAATCTTCCCAAATTTACTCTTAATTGTTAAGTAATTTATGCATTATCTCCTAAATGTAAATAATCATGCAATACTTGACTCCCTAATTCATTTAAATGACCATAATAAGTTTGCAAAAGATTATAATGATTGTTACACATAAATCCATTTGGCTTAAGTTACTTTGAAACTCTGTTGAACTCTATTGGGTACTCCATTTTGTTCATTTTGAACATTTGATACTTTTTTCTTTCGTTAAGCTTGATCTTGGACTTTTTCCTTTAATCTTTAACAAATTAGCTTATCGATATCATCAAAGACCAATATATATATAATCATGGATTAAAATTTTACTTCATCTAACAATAGCCCCTTTTTTAATATGACAAAAATTTGGTGATACTAAAAGAATTGTAATGTATGTTCCCTTTTAATTCAATGCATAACTAATTTATAAAGGATAAGATTCAATATTATCAGTCTCTCCCTTTTTGTTAATGCTAAAAAGGGTATATAATATATAAAGTTAACTATCAAAAAAGAAAAAAAAATCATTTTCACCTTTTTCAAAAATTCTATCATATGGCAAGGTTATCATCAAGGCATTATATAAAATTAAAGATAAATTCTTGTAAAACTTACATATCGATTTCAAATACCCACCTCTTTTCTCCCATTAAATGCATGTAATAATGCTTTCCCACCTTAAATATATATGTTAAGTCAATACGTTCAAATATTGTCAATATGAAAATAATTTGTTACCTCCTTTTTATGTATCACCAATGGTTATGTTCTTTATTTCCTCAATTTGTTCAATAATTAATTTTTATATCAATTTCGTTACTTGGATCATATGAAAACTCTTAGTGATTTCAATTTTTATATATACCATTATTGTTCCTTATTTGACATCAATAGAAGTGAGACCAATTGCTAATATTCATTTACCATATGATATTGACCTTAAGGTAAAAAAATCAATATGTTGCTCACATCCATATAAATGGCAATAATTGGAGTTATTTGAGTGATACTTGTAGTAATATGGATGATATGCATCTCTAAGTACTTTTTATATATATAATGATGAATACAATATCTCTTTTGCATATTTGAAGGGTGAAAAGCTCTCTTTGCATGATAGTAAGGCCAAAAACTAAATTGGAAAGAACATGTTCTTTTACTGAAATCATGTCTTATATTAATTGTATCTTTTGCTTATATGGTGGAAAATGATGATTGGAGCTTGCTTCACTTCATTTTGCTATTAAAGTGGTCTGTATTAATAAGAAAATTTTTTAGTGCTCTTTTAGTATGGCTTTACATGAAGTATTGCTTTTTCCTTTTTGTGAAATGCTAGGCTCTCTAAGTTTAAAATGTTCATATATGAATGCATGAAATTTCTTTTTTTTTTTTTGAACTAAGGGAGGTTCCAATATTATTTTTGATGTTAACAAAACATAATTTTTATTAATGATTTAAGTTTATACCATGACATTCAAAGATAAGTTTATTTCAAGACGATTCTATTTGGAAAGCTTGAAGCTTGAAGGACAAAGACGAAGTTAAAGGAATAACAAGAGATATGCAAGATACAAGACCTTAGTTAGGTTGTTTTCAATATAATAGTAAGTTTTACTTATTGTCTAATTAATTTAATCATGCGTTGCATATAATTTTTAAAAGTTGTATAAAGTTTTATAACATGTTCATAGAATCATTTTAATTATTCATATAGTCTCAAAGTATATTTTAAATCTTGTTTGAGGTCTTATTCAATGCTTAGATAGTTAAGAATTGCTTTAGTCATTTTTTTGCAAGTTTAGAATTGAAATTCGTTTGGTTTAAACTCTTTTGTTGACATACCTTAAATTTGTCCAGATTTGAATTATCATCATTTAATCTAATTTTTTTTAGTTCTCAAATCATTTTATATTACTTTAAAAATCATTATACACATTTTACCTAAGGTCTTAAAAGTCCACTAGAATTTTATTTCATTTTTTTAAGCACTCAAAACATTGATTGAAGTTTTAAGAAGACAGATTACTCAAAGCTATCTCTTACATCTCTTTATTTCTTTTTTAGGATTAAACGTCTCTTTTGGCTTCCAAACGGCTAGGGCTTCACTTTAAATATCCCAAAACCCTTTCTAACCCTATATAAAACATCTTTAAACACTTTTAGTATTTTTGGAAGCCCTAGAAGAAAAATTGAAAGAAAAAAATCCTTCAAACCACAAGGCTACTTCCTCTTTCAATGTTTGCCTCCTTTCTTCACTGTTTTGGTTTAATTTCGTCCCTCTCCATCTTAATATATTTTTATTTGTATGAATTCATTATTTTCAGTTAGAGTAAGTGTTTAAAAGTTTATTTGATCATAGTTTCGTATTTTATGGTATTTATTTTGATAGATTAGAGCTTGAACTCACTTATAGCACATAACTGTTTCTATTTATTCTATTTCTGTTTGTTCTGTTCTAACTTTAATATTGATTCTTGCTATCTTAATTTGCCTCTAAAATTGTGAAATTATTATTTTCTGTTTATTTAAGTGCTAGAATTTGTTTAATTTTTATTTCAAAACTTTTAAAGATGATTTCATACGTTTTAAGCTTTTTTTTTCCATATACACCAAAACCACCTCAAATTTCTCTACTATTATTTTAAATGTGATCATTGCTGTCTTAATTTGCTTCTAAAATTGTGAAATAATTGTTTTCTATTGATTTAAGTGTCCTAGTTTTTGTTTTTTTTTTCTGAAATTTTGGAAGAATATTACATATATTTTAAGCTTATTTTTCTAGATATACCAAAATTGTCTTTGATTTTTTTGTTCTTATACTAATCTCAATTTTGTCTATTTAGATCAGTTTTAGGTGTGTAAATTTGATGTGTGTAATTTATTGAAAGTCTCAAGATTGTCTAGGTATTTGTGGTTTGATTTTTTAGTACTTATATTATCTGTTTAGACTTCAAATTCACAGGTTACGCAAAACTATCCAAATTTACATACACTAGTTTCAATAATATATTTGGACATTCAAATCCAAATTTATTGCTTCTTAATTGTTTTTTTTTTCTATTTGTTAAGTCCTCAAGAGTATTATTGAATATTTTTGTGAATTTTTAGAGGCTTATTTAATTATTTTTAAGCAATTATATTCATATCTACCAAAGATTTCTAGAATTATTTCATTTGATTTTTCTTATTATCATTCATTATTCATACATGTTTTTAGTGTATTAAATTTGTCATATTAAATATGTTTAAGCTTTAAGAGTGTTATTGATTATTCATATTATTTATGAAAGTAATTGGAGTCTTTAGTTTAATTGTGCTTTAAGTGAAACACATCTTTAAATGTATTTGGTTACTTATAAAGGGGATTAGTGTTTTGTTGGATTAGTTAAGTGTGTCAAGCCTCCTCTTTACCATATAAAAATTAGTCAAAAGGTTTCTCTTCACCTTGAACAAGAAGACGATGCCTTATAAAGGCTCCTCTTTCCCTTAAAAAGATTTGGGTTGTAAAGGCTCTTCTTTGCTTTGAAAAGATTTGTCTTGTAAAGGTTGCACTTCACCCTAAAAGAAGATTATATTCGATTTTGAGTTGTTAGTAAAAAAACGATATCCAACAAGTAGATGGAGAGAATACGTAGTCGTAGGCGAACTTTTATAAAACCTTGTCTTTTTCTTCCCTTTTCTCTTTTACTATTACTTATTATGTGGTCAAGCATGCATTATAGTCTTTTTACTCCTTAAAGTGACCTTAGACAACGAATCTTTAAGGATATTCTTCTTTTTTAATAATGTCTCATTCTCATGCAACAAATCTGGATCATGGTCATTAGTAATAACCACATTATTAAGTTTTATCACATTATGCATATCACATTTAAATTTCTCATTCTCAGTCATATATGTACAGAAGAGCTTTGAATGAGTTTCCTTCTATTAAATGAAACTAGTAAATTGTAATCCATACTTTACTCACTATTTTCTACAATTTCCCACAAATTAAAATCTCCGGTCATGATAAAGACTTTCTTCCAAGTTCTTCAAAATAAGTAATCATTTCTGTTAAAGAATGGAGTAATATTAATATCTTTGCCCTACAAGTTAAAAAAGTGAATCAAATTGCATCATAATGATCTTTAGTCAAATTTCTCTATAAATCTATACCCAATGATTGGAATGACTCTAATACTAATTGTTACACCCTATATAGCATATAAGATGGGGATGGATTGTTTAGGTATACCTTTTGGTCTATTTTAAATCATAATGAATGAATTTCCTATTCTAATGAATTATCATGAAAATTTGATCAATGATAATGAAGAAACAATCACAACAAAAAAACAAACACAATAATAAAAAAAATCAAGAAAGAGTGAAAAAAATCAATTTATAATGTTTTGGTCAAACAACCTTTAGGATATATCCATCACTTAAGATCCACTTAGGAATTAACTATCTGCTTCCTTTAATGAATTAACAGAAACCTTACATACAACATTTTATTTGTCACAAGTGAAAGAGGAAATCTTATCATTCTTCCTTCTTTGCCATGAGTGAAGAGGAATCCTTTACTAATCTTATTCAAGGTTAAGAGGAATTCTCATAGTATAAATCCTAATAATTTCTTTAATTGCATCAATTTCATAACCATATATAACTCTAAACCTCCATCTCTTGATCATACAAATGAACTGGGATACAATATATGTTACGCAATGTATATATGCATTTTGTAACCTCTCAAGGTTATTAGAAACTCTCTAGTATGCCAAAAGTTCTTCACACAACTCAATTGTGATCTATTTCCATCTAAAACTTAAATACGTTTTGTACACATTAATTAGACATTACAAGAACTAGTTTTTGGCACAATTGACTAGTTGATCATCTATCTTTAGCAAGCCGAGTCATACTTGACTTTAGCTAGCAAGTTTAATAGTTAAACAAAATTTCCCCTCTTAATAACTTATAAAACCCACAATCGACTAGTTAATTAAAACCTTTCAGTTACTCAAACATCATACTAATTACAAACCACTAATTATGTAACTTTTTAATAATATGTCTAGCTTTCCTATCCAACCCCTTAAGCTGGCCCTAGCTAAAACCCTTTGAAACCAATTTGAAGAATTCAATATCCAATTCTTTTAAAAAATAAAACACTCCTTTTTTAGAATGAATTAATTCAAAATAATTTTGATGTTTTCTAAAAAGGTGTTTTGATGATCACAAGGGTTTTTTTTTAAACCTTCCTAAATATTCTCTTTATCATGAAAGAAATTATACATTATACCCTAAATATAAATGGTTATACAATGATTGAGCCCTAATTTAATGAAATGACTAGGAAATCCTAAAAGGATTATAATAATTGTTACACATGAAATGACTACTTTCTTTCTTATTCTTGGTCCAATCTATTTAAATTATTTTGAAACTCTTTGAATTGTATTTTCTTCTTTGGTTTGCTCATTTTGGTCCTTTTACCTTTTTTCTTCAATTAAACTTAATCTTGACATTTTGTTTAAATATTTTAAAAAATTTACTTATTAATATCACCAAAGATAAACATATCAATTGTAACAAATTTTGTTATTATCATAATCATGTGTTAGAACCTCATTTGGTCCAATAATCTCTCTTCTCTTAATGATGAAAAAAAAAGTGGTGATATTGAAAAATGTAATGCATGCTCCTTCTTAATTCATGCATAAATGATTTATAAATATCAAGATTCTATCTCACCACTTTCTCCCACTTTTTGTTAATGTTAAAATGATATATGATATGTAAAGTTAAACATTAAAAGGAAAAATAAATGTTGAACCAAGGGAGGTTCCAATCTTGGTTTTAATGATAACAAACATGTTTGATTACTAATGATTTAAGTTTATGATGTTAATCTCAAAGATAGGTATGTTTCAAGAAGAATTCAATA
>JAOXYD010000008.1:19483057-19499159 GCA_028565735.1 Pinacopodium congolense | reverse complement strand
TGTTTCTTTATATTACATAAGCTGTCTACCTTGCATATTTTAGGTTTTTTTTGAAAAGGCTCCTTTATTTTAGATTGCATGTTAGCAAAGTCTTTCTTTTTGCTATCATTACAGTGTAGTGATAAGCTGGGTCTGAGTCTGGAATTGGGATCTTTTGCGGCTGGGGTGATGATATCGACAACTGATCTTGCTCAACATACATTGGAACAAGTAAGGTTTACATAATCTGTTATCCAGTCTATTGAAAGTTGTAGAGTTAAACTTTTGTACATATTTATAAGAACTTCTGAAGTCATTGCTCTCATTCTTTCCATTTATGAAGTTTGTGTGAACCTTAATATCAGGAGATTCAAGTAGCTATCCTTTGCATGGCTTTGGTGTCCAGTATTTCTCTTTTGTCATTGTGTCTAGTTCAAGAGTTGTATTTGTTCTCGTGTTGCTAAGACTACAACTATCTTAGAAACAATGGTATTATTTGTATCTGCTAATTGATAATACTACATTTTTGCTGATAAGCATGCATTCATGTATTCATCAGGGACTTCATCCATATGTTTCTTCCCTTTTTCTTCAGCATTTTACTACTTCAAAATCGATACGATGTGAATATCTTAACCATGTTGACTAATCATAAATTTTTAATATGAGGCTGTTCAATTAGCTATCTAGAGCAGGATTAGCGACCAACACCATCCAACATTTTTCGAGTCACGTGTATGTCCATGTCTAAACTATTTATGTTGGAATATTGAAAGGTACCAGAGATGTGGAAATCCACGACTCCCTTGGTTACTATTTCTCATGACGGAAATTCAACATACATATGTGATGGTGGCAATACAGATAGAAGTAAACACCAAATATCTAAGTTAATGACAAAAGTCAGTTTTACAAGTGGGATTGGACATAATTCCAAGTTTGTTCACTGATGGCAGTAAATGTTAAGCTGGAGTTGTGTTGTTGAGACACTGGCTTGGCCTCTTAAAGAAACTATCTTGCTTCATATTGTAATTGTTTGGCTTATAATATTCCATATTCATGTTAACTTCCAATTCTTAAAATTTATTTGCTCATCACTGTAATTCAGCTTCCCCGTTTAAAAATGTTCTGGCTTTCATGGTGTGACTTTGTTCCTTGAATTATTTGCTCGGTCTGCTTGAGAGGCCAAAATTTTACTAGCAGGTACATAATATGTACTGTTTGGATTTTTAGATCATGTTTTCTAACCTTTTTGTGCTCTAGCTTATTTATACTGATTTCATTTTAAAGGCCTCTGGGTATATGCATAATTCAAAATGGACAGCAAAGTATAGGTCTCAGCACTTGAACAGCATAGGTTTCAGCATTTGAAGGGACAATTCTACACATAAGCAAGAACCTGGCATGAAACTGAATACATAGAAACCCACCCAACTGAATAAGTAAACTAGCTGATGATCTCCTGTACATAGAGAATACTGGAGAGATGAATGGGGAATGAAGCTATTATTTTGTAGAATCTTAAGATAAACCTTTCTATTATCATCAATATGTGGGGCTTGAATGATGACACAACTTTTAGTGTGTTTATGGTATTATTTTGTTGCTCATGTTGCTGAGGCTTTTCTAATTTGCTTTTACTGCTGGTTTTGCTAACGTCGTGGTCCAAACGGGTATAGCATTTCTTTTCTGCATGTTCATGGTCTCTAACAATCTGAGCTTGTTCATTTTGCAGATTGAACCTATTCGAAATTTCTTTGCTGCCCTTTTTCTTTCCAGCATTGGGATGCTGATCCATGTTCATTTTCTTTGGAGCCATGTTGATATATTAGTAGCATCTGTCATTTTAGTTATAATCATCAAGACAACCTTAACCACAACAGTAGTGAAGGCATTTGGTTACAACAACAAGACTGCACTTCTTGTAAGATTTTATTCAATTATTACTGTCCGTTATGCCTTCTGTTATGATTTTTTATCAAGAAAATATATGTGTGTAGGTCGGAATGTCTTTGGCTCAGATAGGAGAATTTGCTTTTGTCCTTCTCAGCCGTGCTTCTAATCTTCATTTGGTTGAGGTTAGTGCCATCATTGGAATTTCCATCACAGATCTTCCCCACTAAAGTTCATGAATAGGAAAATTTTGAGATAATGTCAGAATTTTAAAGATTTATTGCCCCAAGTTTGAAAGGGGAATTATCAAAATTATGAGGTGGTAAGGTTAATATTTGGAACATTTTCAGGGAAAAGTTTACCTACTGCTTCTTGGGACTACAGCACTCAGCCTGGTATGGTAATTGCTTAAAATAAGTTTTCTCCATGGAGTCTTGTGTTCTATTTGTGCATGTACAGATTACTGGTTCTAAAAATTTCTTGACATGCATTTTCTACTGGATGTGATTAGCTGATAACCTAATAATTGGAGTTTCTGATTGTACATCCCCTTAGAATGATGGTGACTAATCTTCCTGCACTTCATTATGGAGTTTGAAACTCGTAATGACATGAAGAATATAAGGAAAAGCTCAAAAAGAGTCAGGCTATGGCTTCAATGTAACATGTTCTGTTTATGGATAGTAGACTTTAACAATTTTGTAATATGGATGCTGATAAGCGTGATCCAGATTAGTCAAAGACATCTACTTTCGTGCAATAGTTATTTGATTTAGTTTTTTTTCTTTATGTTTACATGTTAGTCCTAGTAAATTTGATCAGTTCAATATTTGTAAAGTTGCTAGTTTAGTTCCAATTTTAAGCAGTTAAAATAGTTATAGCATAATCTGTCCATGCTTATTTATATTTTGTTATATGTTAAGTTTGTTAAAGGTTTATTATTAATGAATTATGATGTTTTAGATTTGGGCCATGGAACTTTCATTTTGTGAAAGTGATTCTTAAATCGAAGAAGTGATATGTAGAAATCTATTGATTTGATTCCATCATTGTTTCACATCCTAAGTGCGAATCCTATTTCTTGTTACAAATCGTCCTTGAGCCTTTTTTCTTTTTTTTTTGCTCTAGTATAATTCGCACTAGCCTAATCTGATATTCAAGCCCTAATTTTTAAGCTACAACAAACATATGACAGCTTAAATAGCCCAAAATTTCAATTTATAGATTCTTTGTGAAATAGTTGGTGGGCCTATATTAGATTGGTATTAGAGCTTGGGTTCAATAATCGCAACATGGGGTGTAAAATGAGCTAATCATACAAATTCTTGGGAGGATGGGAAGCAATGTAGCACGTCTTAAACAAATGACAACTCAATAAGACAGGACACAACAAACCAACAATGTTTACTTGATGGAAGACTTTGAGAAAACCGTATGACCAACTGTCGAGGGTTTTGGAGCAAGTTGGACAGCCAATAAACTAGCCTGTCCTGGGAAAACACTTATAGGAGATCTAAGAAATTGAAAAAGGACTGAAAGGGCCTGACATGGCTGGTGATATTACTAAGAAAATGTGTACATGATTGTATGAGGAAGATGGTTGCATATTTGTCTTTAGACTGGACTGAATATAACGAGGGTTATTTTGATTGGTGCAATATGACAGAAAGTTGAAAGTTTCAAATCGCAAAGATGCAACTGATTGAATATACCCAAATTTGGTGGAGAAAAGTAGAGGATAGATTGTGTAAGGGAGGTCATCCCCCAATTTTTGATTGGGAAGGGATGAAGTTAGAACAAAGATGACCTCCGAATCAACTGACTATGCTTCTATAAGGAGACATGATTGTTACAGAGAACATGGAAAAAAATTAATGAGCTTTCCATTACATCTCATTACAAAAATGGTTCAAGAGCATAGATTTGGAAAGAGCTGATCCTTTGATATGATGATTATAATGGAAAGGAGCTGCTAATGTTACTTGGTGCCTACTGTCAACCTTGATTCAACTTGAGACAATGTTGAAGCTAAGAGAAAATACAAGGAAATAAATTCTTTTAATGCATTGGAAGAGGCCACTATGCTTTTGAGTTCCCTAGTAAAAATCTGCATGTGTTTTAATCGTTACGGTCAACTCTTGTCATTTCTTCCCATGGGTCAGGCAGAAAATGTCTACTTTCATGCAATATTTATTTTATTTAGGTTTCTTTTTTTAATATTTATTGGAGTTTTCAATAATTTGTGAAAATAAAGTTATGATTATATTAGAATACGTTGATGCCTGTTTACATTGAATTTAAGAGAAGTTGATTCATAGTTTGACGGTGTGAAATTCTTTATAAGAAAGGGTTTTAGGATTACGAATGATTTGTAGGTTTTTGAAGTTATTTTCAGGTATCTTCTTGCATGAATTCAATACTTAGTTTGATTTTTAGTTCTTGTACGAACTTTAGGAGTGGTTCTTATTTCTATTTCCTTCTTTATAACTCCCACTGACCTTATATGAATTTCAAATTGGATGTCTTTTAATCAATTAGTTGGTGTATAAGTGTTTGCCATACAACAGAATAGGTCAAATTGTACATCTGTGTTTTTGAAATAGAGTAGTTGAACTTCGAATTGTACAATTTTCTATGCTCCTTAATGTTAGCAGAAGATCTTCTATACTCCTTAATGTTAGCAGAAGTAAAGTATGTGATAGCAATCTGTTGCAATAGATGAATATTGAGAAGTCTGATATTGTGTTATTTGATGATAATTGACTACCCACAGACTGTTTTCTGAACTATCAACAACCTATGCATTTACTGAAGTGAAATCTCTGTAGGTAACAACTCCTCTACTTTTTAAGCTCATTCCTGCAGTTGCACATCTTGGGGTGTTGTTGCGATGGTTCCCCCCTGACTGTTCTGTTGAAGTAAGTTGGTTACTTTGTTTGAAACGTGTTCTCTGGTTGGTAATATCATTCCTTTTGTGATGCTCTGGACATATTCTCTGGTGTTGACAGCATATTCTTTGCTTTCCATTCCTAGGTTGGATTTAAAGATACTATTACTAAACAAAGGATTACATTGGTAGTACAAGGACCACATGACTCTTGAACTGTGTACAGATTGTCAAATTCATTCAACAAGCAACATTTATGGTATGACCATTTTTCCCGCCGTGTTGCCAAAGATGAGATTTTTCTATCCTGCAAAGGATTTTCTGGAATTATGTCTCCAATTTGTGACTGATCTAATTGTGCTCACAAAGACGCACCAATACCAATGGGATAATCTAACTGCAGCAAGGTCTAACGTGTGAAGCTTAGCCCAAAATTTAGGTATTTCTTGATCATTTGGATGTTATTTTCTCAGGTTCTTTTCCATTGTATAATAGGTTATTCCCTTGTATCCTAAAAATGATATTCGTAGTCACTCAAAATAGGAGTTTCATGATGTAAAATTTACAATTATGGGGGAATCACTTGTAGATAATTTGTGTGTTTTAATTTGACACTGGAGAAAGGCAAAGGCTATATAACAATTTGGGTAGACAATTTTAATCAATGTTATAATAATTTGTTCCTCATCTATGTTCTGATTGGGCCCCACCCTATTGCACTGGGGTTTGGTCAAGAAGTCATCTCATAACTTCAGCATGATTGAATAGGATCTCTTCCATATTCATATTGGTTCAATCTAAATTGCCACTGATAGGCACGATGTGCAAATTTTCTTTGTTGGAGCGGCAGCGTTGTGTTTGTGTATATATATATATTTGTTACAGAAGCTTATGAGTCTGCGGAGAACGTGTTCAAAAATAGCTGTTTAGACTTCAAAATGACATGAAAATCGAAAAAATAATAATATTTGGCTGTAGGAGGGCAAGACTCGTAGCAAAGTTGCGGGATTTGTTCGGAACAAACTTCGAGACGATTTTATCTCAGCAGTTTTTGTTTCTCGGTCAATGTGTAGAACGTCGACGTCCTCCAGCACAAGTGATAACGTGAGGTAATGATGCTCCAATTTTCGTTGTAGAGTGACATTCCTGTGTTTGTTGGTGTACAATTTTTTCTCAATCTAAAAAAAAAAAGGTGTACATTTTTGTCGCAGAAGTGGATGGGCCTGCTAGAATCCCAAGTTAAAAAGTAGCTGTCTAGAGCTAAAGCAGAATGAAAATCGAGAAAAATAAAAAAATTGACTGCAAGAGGGTCAGGCTTGTGGCAAAATTACAGGTTTAGTTTGGAACGACATTTTACTATAAACAAACTCCGGTGTAACTCTCTTATCACTCCGACAATTTTTGTTACTTTAGTCTAGCAATTTTTGTTACTTCAGTCTACACATAGAACATCAACGTCTCCCAACACGTTGTTACACAGAATTTATCTTTCCATTGAAGAGGTTAATTTTTATCGGATTCATTTATAATTTTTTCTTTTACACCCTAAGTAAGAGGCTCGTAATCTTACCTGTAATTAATGTGGTAGGTGGAGTAAGTGGGTGTAGATAAAAGCTTTTTTTAGATGACCATTGTATAACTTTAGATTAGATCGATCTCCACTGTCCGTTGAGGAGGTGGAGTGCTATAAATAAGTTAGCTTCCTCCATTATTAATCATTCTATACATTGTAGCATTATAGAGTAATAAGAATCTATATACAAGTTCTTTAAACTCTTTACTCTTTCTATCTTTAAAATAGAAAAGACTAAGTCCATGACAGTTGGTATCAGAGACAAATGGTTCTAAACAAGTAAGTTTTTCACTCAAACTCTACTTTTTGTTACTTGTACAATGGCCGGAGGTATAGGAAGTGAGATTACTCATGTTGAGACTTCCAAGCAATCCAATCATGGAAGATTAAGGTTGAGGAAAACTTTGGTAGACATTAATGAACGACTAGCAAGGGTTGAACTTATCGTTGTTGAGGGATAAGAGAAGTTCGAGGAACATTATGTTCGCATCGAGGAGCTTGAGAATGGAAATAATGAGTTTCGTGAGGAGACGCAAGGTGCTTTGAACCAAACCTTCTCGAAGTGTCTAGACTAAGTGGAGGCCTTGAAGGAAGTCTTCCAGTCTGAGATTGCTAACCTGAAGGGTGAGCTCGAGAAGGTCTCTAGTGAACTGAAGAAGATTAAGGATGAGTTTATCATCTACAAGAGGACGGTTGTTTAAGGAGCAAGCATTGCTATCTTGATCGTGGTTACCACTCCTTCAAGGATCGAAGCTCCGAAGCCCATGATGTTCAAATGGTTGAGGAACGCAAAGGAGGCGGATAACTTTATGTGGAGCGTGGAGCAATACCTCAAGGCAATTGATGTGGAGGAGGACACCAAGAAGATCAACTATGCTACTCTCTACCTTGATGATACCGCGATGGTGTGGTAGAGAAGAAGGCATGGTGATATCGAACGAGGCATTTGTACCATCGATATGTGAGATGAGTTTAAGAGAGAATTCAAGAGACAGTTCTACCCTGAGAATGCCGAGGAGGAGGCAAGAGTCAAGTTAAGGTGCCTATAACAAAAGGGTAACATAAGGGAGTATGTGAAGGAGTTCTCCGAGGTGCTTTTAGAAATTTCCAAATACCCCGACAAGGAAGCTTTGTTTGCCTTCAAGGATGGATTCCATAATTATGTTAAGATAGAGCTTCAGCGCCACGGAGTCTAAGACTTTGCTACCACTATTTTTGTGGCTAAATCACTCTTCGAGTTCAAGAAGACCGAGAAGCCCAAATTCAACAACGACAAGTGTAACAAGGGAAAGAGTGGGGGAGACGATCATTGTGGGAAAGAAGGCTTCCAAAAGTATTCCAAGTTCGAAAAGGGTACAGACATTGCTAAAGGAGACCAATGTGAGTCTAAATTTACCCTCAAATGCTACTTTTGTGAAGGTCCCATAAGGCAAAAGATTGCCCAAGAAAGACTAAGCTTTCGGCCTTAGAAGAAGAAAGGGAGGAGCACTGTGAGGAGACGAGGATGAGATCCTTACAACTCCTCAATGCCATCAAGGCCAAGGTGGAGATACCCAAGTTCAAGAAAAAGGGACACTTGTGTGTGGAAGTGAAGATTGGTGGCCAAGCAGTGAAAGCCTTAGTTGACATCAATGCTTCTAACAATTTCATTCGCGTGGAGGAAGCCAAGCGGTTGGGTATTAAATACACTGAGGAGTAAGTTGACTTAAGCCGGTGAACTCAAAATTGTCATTCATCTTCGGTTGTGTCCAAGATGTCCAAGTAAACCTAGGTGAGTGGCACGAACATATTAACCTTTTTGTTGTTTCCATGGATGATTATCCTGTAGTGTTTGGCATAGAGTTTATGGATAGTGTGAAGGCGGTGCCCATTCCGTTTGCCAACACAATGCGCATCACAAAGAAAGGCAACATCTGTATGGTGCCATTGGCATGAGAGGTAAGCATCAAAATCAAGTCACTATCGGCCATGCAACTTTCCAAGGGAATGAAGAAGGCCTAACCGACATTCCTAGTAGCTTTGAAGGAAGAGGGTGAATCTTCCTTACCGAAGGAGCTATCGAGGGGAATAACTCGAGTCCTCGAGGGATTCAAAGACGTGATGCCGTCCGAGTTGTCGAAGAAAATTCCACCAAAGAGAGAGGTGAATCATAAGATCGAGATGGTGCTCGGTACTGTACCACCATCAATTGTTCCATATCGAATGGCGTCTCCCAAGCTCGAAGAATTAAGAAAGCAATTGAAGGAGTTGTTGGATACGGGATATATCCAACCATTGAAGGCTCCGTATAGTGCACCTGTGCTTTTCCAAAAGAAGCACGATGGTTCGCTCTGATTGTGTATTGATCATCAAACGTTGAACAAAGTAACGGTCAAGAACAAGTATCCCATTCCACTTATAGCTGACATGTCTGATAGGCTTGGAGATGCAAGATGGTTCACCAAGCTTGATTTGAGATCGGGATACCATTAAGTGAGGATTGTCGAGGGAGATGAACTTAAGATCGCATGTGTGATGAGATATGGCTCATATGAGTTCTTAGTCATACCCTTTGGACTAACGAATGCTCTTGCCACATTTTGCACCCTTATGAATCGTGTATTTCACCAATTCTTGGATAAGTTTGTCGTAGTCTATTTAGATGACATAGTTATATATAGTCGTACACTCGAGGAGCACATTGATCATCTATGACAAACCTTCCAAATCTTACAAGAGAATGAGCTATATGTGAAGAAGGAGAAGTGCTCGTTTGGCCAACTTGAAATAACGTTCTTGGGGCACATTGTTGGGGGAGGCAAGATGAGGATGGACAAGTCTAAGGTGCAAGCAATCAATGATTGGGAGTCACCAAGGAAGGTGATCGAGCTATGATCATTCTTTAGCCTCGTAAATTACTATCGAAGGTTCATTAAAAGGCTACTCCTCTATAGCGACACCTTTTACTGATCTCTTGGAGAAAAGCCGATCGTGGGAGTGGGACAAGAAGTGCTAAAAGGCTTTTGAAGCCTTAAAGTAAGCAATGATCGAGGAGCTTATGCTAGCCCTTTTGGATCATACCAAGGCGTTTGAGGTACACACGAATGCTTCAGATTTTTCCTTTGGTGGTGTCTTGATGCAAGAAGGACATTTGGTTGCATTTGAAAGTAATAAGTTGAATGATACCAAGTGGCGATACACGGTCTAAGAAAAGGAGATGACAGCAATGGTGCACTACCTAAGAACTTGGAAGCATTACTTGTTGGGGTCCAAGTTCATGGTTAAGACCAACAACGTAGCTACCGGCTACTTCTTTAACCAAAAGAAGCTTACAACGAAGTAAATAAGGTGACAAGTTTTCTTGGCGGAGTTCGATTTCGTGATGGAGTATAAGACGGAGAGAGCAAACCTTGTGGCTAATGCTCTTAGTAGGAAGGTGGAGTTAGTAGCCATCACGAGTCCAACTTTTGCTTTGGTGGACCGCATGAAGGAAGGCATGGAGCATGACCCGTAAGCCAAGAGTTTGATAGAGTTGGAAAGTTAAGGGAAGATGCACTGATTTTGGCTTTGAGATGGGGTACTCATCATTAAAGGAGATCGAACTTATATGCCAAAGTATCAAGGGTTGAGGAAAGAAGTCATCAAGGAGTGCCATGACTCAAAATGGGCGGGATATCCGAGAGTTCATCGCACGTTGGCACTTGTAGAACATGTTTACTATTGACCTCAAATGCGGGACGATGTGGAGGTGTTCATGAAGATGTGCTTTATTTGTCAACAAGACAAGGTGGAGAACCATTGGACAGTGGGTTTACTTGAGCCATTGCTTATTCTAGAGAATCTATGGGAAAGTATCTCCATGGATTTCATTACATGCCTATCGAAGTTTGAAGGGTAGGAAAACATCATGGTCGTGATCGACTGATTCAGCAAGTATGAAGTATTCATGTTGGTGCCCACCAAGTTCATAGTCGAAGATGCCGCCCATCTCTTTTTTAAGTATGGAGTGAAGTATTGAGACATACCAAAGATCATTGTGAGTGATCGAGACACTCGCTTCATCGGAAGTTTTTGGATGGAGTTATTCAAGATCATGGGGTCCGAGCTCAATTTTTTCACAAGCTTCCACCCACAGACCGATGGCCAGATCAAGAGGGTGAATGCCTTGTTAGAGCTCTACTTGAGGCATTATATGAGTGTCAACTAGTATGATTGAGCTAAGTTGCTTGACATTGCCTAAATTTCCTACAACTTGCAAAGGAGTGAGTCAACGGGAGTGAGCCCATTCGAGATTGAAATGGGCTAACACCTAACTACTCTACACATACTTGCAGTTGGTTACAAGGAGTCGAGTCTTGTCGCATTCAAATTTACCAAAGGGTGGTATGAGAGGTCGGATATGGCACGAGTTTACTTAGTTAAGGCTGTGAGGAAGATGAAGAAATTAGCCGATGCTAAGCAGAGACACCTGGAGTTCAAGGAAGGAGACATTGTGCTTGTTAAGCTCCTTCCACATCAAAGCCAACGATTTGCAAAGGTGCACAAGGGTTTAGTTTGGTGATACGAGGGTCCATTTTTGGTGGAGAAACGAGTAGGCAAGTTGGCCTATCATTTGAAGTTACCATCACACCTTGAGATGTATCCGGTATTTTACGTGAGCCTATTGAAGCCTTACAAGGAAGACAAGGAGAATATGAGTAGAGGCGAGTCGAAGAGGGCTCCAACTGCTATCACTACATTACCTGAGCGGGAAGTTGAGGAGATTCTAGCCCATCGGGTCATTCCAAAGAGTGGTTCCCATCTAAGATATGTTAAGTATTTTGTCAAATGGAAGGGATCACCCTATAGCGATGCCAATTGTGAGTATGAGCTCACTTTATAGAACTACAAACGGTATATCAAGGCATACAAGGAGGACGCGACGAGGGGGTCGCCAAATTGAATAGGGGAGAATGTCATGCAGTGTTCATCTTCCCACCAAAGAGGCTAGCTTTTACTGAATCCATCTAAAATTTTCTTCTTTTTACTCGAGTTAAGTTAAGCTCGAGGTCTCACTTGTAATTAATGTGGTAGGTGAAATAAGTAGGGGTAGGTGGGAGATCTTTCTATATGGACATTGTATACCATCAGATTAGATCGATCTCCAACGTCTGTTGAGGAGGTGAAGTATTATAAATAGGCTAGCTTCCTCTATTGTAAATTATCCCATACATTGTAGTATTATGGAGTAATAAGAAGTTATATGCAAGTTCTCCAAACTCTTTGTTTTTTCTTTCTCCAAAGTAGCTTATGTGAAGTGTTTGATAAAAGTACTCTTAAGAAGTACTCAAGAGAAGGCTGAAATAGCATTCTAGTTAAGGAAGGTGTTTCGAGTCCGTGGAGTTTACTAACGCATCACGGTTCGTTGGTAAAAAAATACCAAGTCCATAACAACGTTCAACGATGTGGGACCCACTATACATAGATTTTCATTGCAAAATTGTTCCGTGTATACATGTACATTTGCGTCACATAAGTGGATGGATTTGTGGGAAACGTACGTTACAAAGCAACTGTTCAAGTGTAAAATGTCGTGAAATCGAGAAAAATAGCGAAATTTAATCGTAGAAGGCGGGGGTTGTGGCAATGCTACGGGTTTTGTTTAAAATGGTGTTTCACTGAAGACGAATCCCATAGTGGCTTTGTCTCACTCAACGATTTTTCTTTCTCGATTTGCATGTGGAACACTGACGTGCGCCTCGACATATGTAGCAGCGCGGGAACCACAATGCATGAATTTTCATTATAGGATGGTAGCGCTGTATCTGTACATGTACATCTTCATTGTAAAAGCAGATGAGTCAATAGGGAATGGGTGTTAAAAAGAAATTGTTCACAATTAAAATGTCACGAAAATTAAGGATCATACCAAAATTTAGCTGCTAAAGAGTGGGGTTTGTGGCAAAGCTGTGAGTTCTGTCTGGAATCGTGTTTTGTTGAGTACGAATCTTGGGGCAACTCTTTCTCACTCAACGATTTTTGTTTCTCGGCCTGCACGTAGAATGCCATCATTTCTAAGTATGTGTGGCGGTGCGGGGGCCACAATGTGCAGATTTTCATTTTAGAATGACATCGTTGCGTTTGTACATGTACCTTTTCGTTGCAAAAGTTAATGAGTCCGTAGGAAACAAGTGTTAAAAAGCATATGTCCAAATTAAAATGATACAAAAATTGAGAAAAATGGTGAGATTCAATTGCAGGTTGGCAAGGTCCGTGACAAAGTTATGGGTTTTGTCTGGAATGGTGTTTCATTATAGATGGATCTTGGGATAGATTTGTCTCGCTTAACGATTTTTTTCCTTGGCTTACACGCAGAACTCAATGTTCTTTAGCACGTGCAAAAGAGATAAGTTCGCAGGGAATGCACGTTAAAAAGCTGTTTTCCAACCCAAAATGGTAAGAAAATTGAGGAAAATAGTGAAATTTAGCCAAAGGAGAACGAAGCTGGTGGAAAAGCTATGGGTTTTGTCTAGAATGAAGTTTCACTATAGACAGACCTCATGATTGTCTTATCTCGTTAGGCGATTTTCGTTCCTCGGACTACGTATGGAATGTCGACTTCTCCTGACACAAGCTAGGTTAAGGGCAATGTTGCGTGAATTTTCATCGTGGATCGACATTGTTGCATCTATATATATACATTTTTGTGAGAAAAGCATACTGTTCCATAGGGAATGCGAGTTAAAATGTAGTTGTCTAGACTTAAAACGATACGACAATTTAAGGAAAAAAAAGAAATTTTGTCATAAGAGGGCAAGGCCCGTGGTAAAGCTATAGATTATTTCTGGAACAATGTTTCATTATAGACAGAATCTAGAGCGATTTTGTCTTGTTTGACAATTTTTGTTCCTCAATTTGTAAGCGGAACACTGACGTCCGGCATGTGCTACGACATGAGGGCCACAATATGCAAATTTTTGTTGTGTAATGACACCGTTGTGTCTGTTCAAGTACATTTTTTCATAAAAGTGGATGGGTCCTTGGGCAACCCTTGTTAAAAAGTAGTTGTTTAGACCTAAAATGGCATGAAAATCGAGAAAATAACAAAATTAGACCCTAGGAGGGCAGGGTCCATGGAAAAGTTATGAGTTCTGTTCATAATGATGTTTTGTTATAGAAGAACCTTGAGGCAACTCTGTCTTACATGACTGTTTTTCCCTCAATATGCGCATAGAACGCTGATGTTCCCTCGCATGTGCATTAATGCAAGGGTAACAATGCATGTATTTTCATTGTAGAACGACACCACAACTTCTCTATACATGTACATTTTCATTGCAAAAGTGGATGGGTCAATAAGGAACGTATGCTAAAAAGCAACTTTTTAGACATAATTCAACATGAAGATTGAGTAAAACAACAAAACTAGAATGTGGCAAAGTTACAACTTATGTCTGGAATAACGTTTCACTATAGATAGATCTCAGGAGGGCAATGTCTAATTTAGAGGATTTTGTTCCTTGGCTTGTGTGTGGAACAACGTGTTCCCTGGCGCTTGCAATGACATGAGAACATCAATGCACGAATTTTCGTTGTGGAATGGCAATGTTGCATTTTTACATGAACATTATCGTCGCAAAAGTGGATGGGTCCAATGGGGATGCTAGCTAAGAAGCAAATTTCCAGACCTAAAACAACATGAAAATGGAGACAAATAGCAAAATTTGGCTATCAAAGGGCGGAGGCTGTGGTAAATTATAGGTTCTATTTGGAATGATGTTTCGTTATAGACAGATCTCAAGGTGGTTCTGTCTTGCTTGATGACTTTTCTTTCATGATATGTGCACAAAACTCCTACTTCCCTTGACATATGAAGTGAAGTTGGGGCAATGATGCTCGAATTTTCACCGCAGAATAGCACTGTTGCACCCATACATGTACATTTTTGTTGCAAAAGCATATGGCTTTGTGGGAATTATGCATTAAAAAGTAATTGTCCAGACCTAAAGCGACATGAAAATCATGAAAACATCAATATTCGGTTGCAGGAGGGTCGTGCTTATGATGAAGCTGTGAGTTCTATTCGGAACAACGTTTTGCTATATATGAACTTGGGCTATTCCTTATTGCTTGACGATTTTTGTCTTTTGGTTTGCACTTGGAATCTTGACTTCCCTTGGTACGTGCGACGATCTGAGGCCACAATGTGCAAATTTTCATTGTGGAACAGCATTGTTGCCTTCGTACATGTACATTTTCATCGCAAAAGCATATGGGTCTATAAGGAACGTGTGCTAAAAAGCAACTGTCCAGACCAAAATTGGCATGAATGTGAAAAATAGCTCAATTCAGCTGTAGGAGGTCAAGACCCATGGCAAAGTTATGTGTTTTGTCTGAAACGATGTTTCGCTATAGACATACCATTGGATGGCTTCATCTCAGTAGGTGGTTTTTGTTTATGGGTTAATGCGTGAAACGTCAAAGTCCCTCACCACGTGTGGTGACTCGATGGTAATGATGAGTGAATTTTTGTTATGAAACAATGCCACTGTATCTGTGCATGTACATTTCATTGTAGAAGTGCATGAGTTCGTGGGGAACGCGCTCTAAAAAGTAGCTATCTAGACCTAAAAGGACTAGAAAATCGAGAAAACAGTGAAATTTAGTCGTAGAAGGGTGATGTTTGTTACAAAACTGATGTTTTTGTCTAGAACAATTCTTCGATATAGACGGACCTTAGGCGGCTCTTCTCGCATGACAAATTTTCTTCCTCAGTTTGAGTGCGAAACATTGATGCTCCCAGGAACTTAAAGCGATGTAGGGGCCACAATTCGTGAATTTTCATTGTGGAATGGCACTATTGTGTATGTGAATGTACATTTTGTTGTAAAATAAGATATCTAGACCTAAAATGGCATGAAAATCGAGATAAATAGCAAAATTCAGCTGTAGGAGATCGTGGCCTATGGTGAAACTATCAGTTTTATCTAAAACGATGTTCGTCATTTCATTATAGATGGATCTTAGGGCGGCTCTCTCTTGCCTCTTAGTATTTAGTCCTCAGTCTACGCGTGGAACATCAACTTCTCTCGACACTCGAAGCGATGTGGTAGCCATGATGCATGAATTTTCATTATGGAAAAGCATCATTGCATTCGTATATGTACATTTTTGTCATAAAAAATAGATGTGTCTACAGGGAACACATGTTAAAAAGCAATTGTCTAGACCTAAAACGAGATAAAAATTTGAGGAAAACAACAAAATGTAGTCACAAGAGGGTTGTGCTAGTGGTGAAGCTACCATTTTATTTGGAATGACGTTTTACTGTAGACAAACCTTGAGGTTGATCTTTCTCACTCGGTAGTTTCTCTTTCTCAAGTTTTTGTGTGAAATACTGATGTCCCCAGGCATGTGAATCAATGCAGGGGCTATAATGATTGAATTTTTATTATGGAACAACACCATTTCATATGTAAATGTACATTTTTGTCGTAAGAGCATATGTCTAGACCTAAAATGGCTCAAAAATCGAGAAAAATAATGAAATTCAATCTCAAGAGGTTATGGCCTATGGAGCATTTTTGGGTTTCATTTGGAACGACGTTTTGTTATAGATGGACCCTTGTGCGGCCCTCTTTTTTTTGTCAATATGAACGTGAAATATCAACTTCCCTCACTACGTAAAGTTATGCAGTAGCCACGATGCATGAATTTTCGTTGTGGAACGACATTGCTGCGTTTGTACATGTACATTTTCGTCACAAAAGCAAATCGGTCTGTAGGGAAACGCACACTAAAAAGTAGCTGTT
>JAOXYD010000008.1:19458430-19476612 GCA_028565735.1 Pinacopodium congolense | reverse complement strand
AACATACAAAAAATACAACTTAAGCAACATGTCTTTACAAACCTAAAATTAGAAGCTGTAAAATAAGTTTAAAAGTTACAAAAATATCCAAGGAAGGCTCCTAGACATGTCTTGAACTCTTCAACTTGATTCTGGACTCCAACACAGCTTTAATTCATTAAAAACTTACAGAAATATCAAAGAACATTCAAAGATGTAAGCTTAAGAATATAAACTTTGATTAATCTGAAAACAGAGCAAATACATAAAGATTATGAGTTAGAAAACCTCATGTGATAGTTTAAAAACTCATGAATATTTCTCAGCTACAAGCTCCAATAAATAGAAACTCAGAAAACATATTACATATCGAATTGAAAGTGTTTAAATCCTATGAACTACTTAGAACATATAGAGAGGAGCCTCTCTCTCAAACTCAGATCTGATTCATTGATAAAATTCATCTCCTTGTTGTTTTCTTCTATTTTTTAACTCTAGTATACTCCTACATGACACTAGAAGATAACATCATTAATGAATATCATGCCTAAGCTACAATTGCAGAGATTTGAGGTGAATATGTCTGTTTGACCTTCAATATGGTGGGTTAAATTGAGGCTATACGACACCCTGAGCATGTCGTATTAGTCCTAACTCACCGCTCGATACAAGGGTCTGGAGGAGCAATATGGTGGTCTAGCTAAACCCTTGTATTGGTCTTGAAATGTGACCTTGTTCGTATTTTCTTGCTTCAATCTTCATTAAATCTCCAATTCTTGCAAATTAAACATTAATTGGACATTTAAACACTGAATTATGAATCATAATTCAATAAATAATTAATAAAAACTCAATTAATTTGACTCATAACACGAATGTAAACTTTAATTCAAATGATATGATTACATATGTTTAGATTAAAAAATCAAATGTATGTTTTAAATCAATCCATAAATAATGCATCTTGTATAAAGACTTAAAGATAGGCTTACATAAGCTGTCTGGATTAAATATGAACTTACTCAAAGCAATAGGTCTATAGAAGAGATTAATGTATTCAATTAATTTGTTGATATAGAGAGAACTTTTTCTTATCTTATCAAATTGAATAAGATTATATGACTCGAGAGGGAGTTTGTGTAATTTATCACAGGAGCCCACAGTCCAATAAAATTTGTAAAACATGTTAAATTAAGATCAAACAATGAATACAAATGCATCTTCGAGGGATTAATTACCTAGATCCTAACTTTATAATTGTTTATTGATTCGTGTGAGTTTTTTTTTTTTTTTGGAATTTACTTTCAATGAATCAATCAATCTTCTAATAAATAGGCTAGATAACAAAGATAAGGATTCATTGATAATTGCAGTCCTTATGGATTAACAATCTGGACGTACACTAACTCTACTACTTAGTGAAAGATGCGCTTGCCTTATTGCATGTTTGGTATTGTTTATTTTTTGTTCTTAGGTTTACTTTTATTTAAAACTTAGGAACATTTACACGTTATCAGTTTTTCATAGAAAATATTTTCAAGACACCTAAAATATTTACAAAAATAACAAACCATAGGAGCAAGAGGGTACCTCATCCTCCAAAGTTATGAAGCACATATAAGCTACCTCTTATTTGGCCCTCTCACTTTCAGAATCACTAAGGTCATCCTATGTTGTAACTTTAAGCACTTTATTCTTTTTGTTCTCCCTATTTTCCTTCTTTACATTCTTTTCACTCTTCTCATTGTCCTTGAGAAGTGGGCATTAGGACTTAATGTGTCTTGGTTTCATACATTCAAAACAAATTATATCAGATGGTTTTCATCTAGAATCAAATTTACCTTGATCTCTTCTTCTTGAGAAGCCTTTATTTTTTAAGTATTTATTAAACTTTCTTGTGAGGAATAATATATCTTAATCATCACTGAAGCTTCTCTTATGGCCTTATATGCTAAATTCTTCTTCTTTGATGTCATCTCCTCCTCCTTTGTCTCTTTAAGTTGTATCTCATATGTGAGGAGAGATTCAATGAGTTCTTTAAAAAGCAAATTGTTTAAATTTTTGTCTTCTTATATTATTGTCATTTTAGCTCCTGTGTCTTCGGTAGAGACTTAAGAATTTTTCTACCAATTCAACGTTATTATAGGTTTTTTCCCAAATCTTTTAATCATTAATGATGTCAATAAACCTAGTGTATATGTTAGAAATGTTCTCATCTTAATGCATATGAAACTTAACTAATATTAGTGAGTAAACATAGATATTTTACTCTCCTTTGCTTAATTTATACTCTCATATGTGATCTCTAAAGTATGCCAAATCCCATATGCAATTTCACATATAAAGACCCTATTAAACTCATTTTAACTTAAGGCCCAATATAAGATATGCATAGCTTTATCATTCAGTAATATTAATTTCTCATCATTACTATCCCATTCTTCCTCTATTTTTGAACTTTTTAATTTCCCATAATTTTTAAGGGGAAAGGGGTTATTGTGACAAAATGTCCATTAATTAACAATATCCACCATCAAGAAACATGTCATCTTAATCGTCCAGTATAAGTAGTCATTCCCATAAAAAAAATGCTCTACTCTCATTTTTCCCTTCTTGACTAGATAATGTTACCGAATGTGCCATAGTGATCTTTGCTCACTATTTTTGTTAGAAAATGATATGCAATGAGAGACTAACTCTGATACCAATAATTGGCCCTAAGGAAAACTAAGAGGATGAGATGAATTAAGTGTTTAAAAATTTCTACATTTAAACCCAAACCAATTTTCGTATAATGTGTAATCCCTAAACACAGTTAAACTTATAATGATTCATATGATAATGTCAATTATCACAATATGAGTGTAAAAGCAACGCACAAATAATTAATATAAAGAGTTAAGGAAGTGCACGTCTATAAACCAAATTTCTATGGTGGTTTGAAAACCTTTGCCTACATCCGCTCTCCAACTATTTATTAAAATTTTCACTAAAAAAAACTAATCTTCTTTGAATGAAAAGGAATCCTTACAAATTCCCAATCTTTTTTTTTATTTGTAAAAGTGAAGAGGAACCTTATACAAATCTTCTTCAAAGGTGAAAAGGAACTTTCAATTTAATCCTAAAGAGAAAATTTTCAAAAGCTCCTCAACAAAATGAATTGCACCACAAATGATGTCTTACTTAAAAATCCAATAACAAAAGGCTCAAAGCTTATCAAGATGAAATCCTTGGATGAAAAACCACTTGAAAGCTTTATAATGCAATCACAAATTAGCTCTTATTAGATTGAAATCACAAAACCACAAACTTTTAGTCAAAAACACAAAGATTTGCAATAGATGCTCAAAAACAACTTAATACTAGCTTTTATCAATTTCAATGATCAAAATATTCATAAAACTTCTTAAAGATCCTTTAACCAACCTTAGGACACATATTTATAACATGTACAAGTTTGAAAACCTATTATAAATGTTTCCTAGGTTAAACTTATTAAAAAAGCCATTGAACCAAAGATTCAACTATCTGTTATTCGTTTCTAGGTTCAACTAATTGACTAGTGACTTTTTTAAAAAGTCATTGGACAAAAGATTCAACTAGCTGTTTTTTTTTTCAAGTTTGACTGGTTGACCACTTACATGAAATCATTGACCAATCAGTGATCAACCACTCTAGCATATTGGTTGACCAGTTTACTTAACAAACAACTGTTAGAGAGTTCTTAACTATTGGTCGGCTAATAATTCTATAGATCTGATTTCCAAATTCTGCAAACTACTTACTTTATTTAAAATTATCCCAAAACTATTCCTTTCACTTTCAAAATAATTTATAAAAGCTTTAAAACTTCTCTAATGTAATTTTTTAATACAAATATCTTTCAATTGAGTTAAAAAACAAAATATGTCTTGGCTATGAAAATTTTTACATTTTTTGAAAACATTTCAAAACTTCTGAACTTTTCAAAGTTTTTAATACTAGCAAAATCATTTGTTTAAAACCAAAATTTGACTCCACCAAGTTCTAAAAGTTCTCATAATTGAATTTAGTGATCAAGACTTTTCAATTGAAGTCAAAAAATGAAAAAATCTTGATTAATGAAACTTTTTTGACAAAATTATTAAATATAAATATAAATTTAAGCCATAAATTTGTTAAACCTCCAAATAAAACTTACATATAAATTAAAACTACTTAAATAAATTTATTGAAGCTCCTAAATTGCTTGATCTTGTTTTGTACTTAATTTTGGTCTTCAAGTCCAATCTTTCCACTTCAAACCATAATCAAACGAACTTATCTTTCAAACCTTTCATCATGAAGCAAATCATTAGTAATAAATATAATTTTTTATTAAAAATAAGATTGAAACCTCCCTTTAAAAATTCCAATATGAACTATTTCAAATTATTTGGCTGTAAATGTTATATCCTAAACATAAAGGTTAACCTAAAAATTTTTGAATAGATGAAGGTATTTTGTGGGCTATTTTTTAACTAGAAAGACATATAAAGTGTTTAATAAAACAAATTTTGTCACTGAAGCATCCATACTTACTGTTTGATAAGACTAACCCTCTTGAGATTAAGAGAAGCATTGATACTATTAATGTAGGTTTATCCAAAGATTTGTAGAAATTAGCTATAAAAGATAAGGAGGATCCCCAAGTCACCTCAGCAAAGCCAAGTAGACCAATTCTTAAACCAAGTGAAGAAAAAAAAAGGAAAAGGAGCTTCTTAAATACTAGAAATACAAGAAGGATCATTCTCCTAAGCAAATTCTAGGTGGTGTTCAATAAGGTGTAACTACTTAATATTCTTTTAGAAATATTTCACATCTTGCATTCATATCTCAAAGTAAGCCTAAAATTATAGAAGAAGAACTCAGTGATGCTAATGAATAATTGAATAGAAGAAGCCTCAAATTTTTAAAAAAAATGTTCCTTTATGTCTTAGGTTTCTAACAAAATAAAGTTGAGGCAATTTGGTTCATTATTTCGAGAGTTATGCCCAAAATACTACAGACTACTCTCAAAAGTGAACAACAACTAGAACTCAACTTCAAACCAATTTTCAAACCCCTTAATGACATAAATAAAATTCGATTCCTTCATGAAAGTTGTAGATATATATATAAAATATCCAACCATAGATGGTATAACATGATACCAAGTTTAGTATTCCCTTACCTTCCTAAAATTCGAATCCAACCTCAAGAATCTAGGTAAACCAAGCTTCCAATCAACCATCACATACAAAGTTTATGATCCAAACTCCAGCAGAAATTGAGAGAAGACGAGAGGTTTTTGGTGGAGAGAAAACAAGAATGAAGAGAGCTATAATACTCTAGCAGAAACTTGCTTCATCACTAACTAGCTGTCACTAGCTTAATCACCAAAATGTCACTAGTTTAAGATGCCACTTAACACCAAGGTATTACTTGCTTAATAGGCCACTTAACACCAAGGTATGCAGCTACTTGCCCACCATTTAATCTTCTATTTGTAATGCTTTAAGACTTGTTTATAAGAGGTTATTTTGGTGTTATTTTCGTGTTATTTTGACTAGGATTGAGTGAATATGACAAGAGAGTATTGTGTAGTGTAATTCTGTCCAGGATTTAATTGAGTCAATCATATTGTTTAAGCCATAACTAAGCCTAAAGACCCCCAAATTATGTAATTTTAGTTTCATATAAAACCTAAGACATAGGGATAAATATCTCTAGAAGACACTTTGATTTAATTCTGTCTTTATGACCTTATAAATTAAGGCTGAAAAAGGTGACCTGATGCTGCCCTTGTTTGGGAGTAACTTGTGATCGTTTGTTCATATCTCATGATTTAGAACTCCAAATAGTCTGATTGTTGATGCTATAGAAACTACATACAAAGGTGAAAAATTGTCTAGAGACCTCAAAACCCAGTTCTAAATTTTTCTATATGCATATTAAGGAACAATTCATAGGCTTAGTCATTCTAATTTCCATGTAACAACTTAATTTGTTACTTGATAAGTTTTATGCTTTCCATATTCACATCATAGCACAATTTAAACCCTTATTTCACATATACTTCCATAAACATATATCATTTCAACTAAGGTATATTTTGGGGCCTTACATGTTGTACAAGTATTCTTATCATCAATTAGTCCTCCATACTTTTATTTTCTTGCATAATTGATTTTCTTCCAAATTCATATACTTTACGAAGTAATCAAATGCTTCTAATTTGTAAGAAATCAAATCGATATAATTATATCGAGATAGTCATTTATATAAGTAATGAAATTCTTAGTCCAACGTCTTGTCCTTACATTAATTAGACCACATGTGTCAAAATGAATAACTTATAATGTATACATAACTCATACTTCCTTTTTAAATTACCTTTTTACCATTTTATTAGTTATATAATATTTATAAATAGGTAAATCTACTTAATTTAGATCATAGATTAAATATTCCTTTGCTAATCAACTTATTCGATTTTGAACAATATCACATGGTCTAGCTTACCACAAATTTACGTAGACATTGAAATCACCAACTAAAATTGTTACTTACATCAATAATGTCTTGAACAATGAATCATCTAATATAGAACCATGAATATTATAAATATTTTTTTGGTATACAAAATCATTCCACCACTCGTGAAAGCTTACATTGAAATCAAGTATAACTAAAACCAACACAGATACAAGATTCCTTTGAATATTTAAAGCATACCATATATCATGTAGAATTAGATAATGGCCTCCATGCGTGACTAATATGGATAATATTCATATGCCAATCCCTTATAAGGTAATTCTATTACTGTCTCTTGCATAAATATGTTGAATCCTTTAATGAAATTTTATAGAATTCCGTGAAGCTATTCCCTTTTTGTTCTTCTACATAGTTGGTTACTATCAAATTTATAATTCACAAAGACTATGATTTAATTAGAAAGATTAAATATGATGAATTCACAAAATAAACGTCCATGCCATAGGATTGTGCCCTTTTAGACTCACTATAATCATGAGCAAAGTAACCCTTATTGTCACAATTATAACACTTAATTCTATTCAATTTTATATTTCTTAAAAAGGACATTTTCCTTTTTCATGTTAGTTTTACTAGGCTTTCTATAAATCCTTAGTTTTATGGTGAGGCCTTTAATTCTTTTTCACCTAAGCCCACTGTAGCACTTACACTTTTAGTTTATAGCTTTATATCAGCTAAAAACTAACAACATATACCTGAGAAGTCATCTTGGGTTTTGAAAGACATTCCTCCATCTTCTTGATTCTATTGATGCATCAAATATATCTTTATATACTCCCAACTTTAAGGTGGAGAATAGATCACAGCTTGCACTTATTGCTCGTCAAATAATTCATGACCAATATCTTGTAACTTAATTATCATGTTTGACATTTGTCTCACATGCCTTTGTATTTGTATTTCGAAAATGTGCAGTTAAAATGGACCTCACTTCCTTAACATAATCATATTTTTTGAACTAGTGCATTATATCATAGTCAATATTCCTCAGTAACCTAATACGGGCTAATGAAATCTTCTTTTTACATTTCATATATACATCACAGTCCTTTTTATTTTAGGCTATCTTACCATACCCATAAACGTTCATAGGTATGATAAATGGTTTATAGTCTCTTTCTCTTCCAATATATATATTGGATTCTTTTATGCTTCATGTCTCATAATTGTCACCATTTAATTTATCACCCTTATTGAGCTTAGTAATAAAGTTTTTAAATGCAATAGTTGTGTTTAAAATACTAAGTTTTTATAATGAAAGAAAAATATTATAATTGTATGTTATTATCATGTGATTCATATATCGAGTGAATAATAAGAGTTTAATTGTTTATAAAATCGAAAGATTACATATGTGGTCAATCATTATTCATATAAAAATTAAATTTTAACTGCCATACTCAAATGTAATTTAAGTAATAGGAACTTATCCATATTCTTTTAAACTAAACAAATTAGTTTTTCCTTAATTAAAAACTTATTTTTAATTTTTCAACTAAACAAACTAGTTTATCATTAATTAGAAACTTATTCCTAATTTTCATTTTAATTACAAGCTTTTTTCTAATTTTATCCAACTAATCAAATTATTTTTTGAATTTAAAAAACTAATTTATAATTCTAATTTAACTAAATGAATTAGTTTTTAATTAGAAATTATTAGAAACACATTTTTAATTTTTATTTAACTAAAAAATTAGTTTAATTTAATTTAAAATTTAATTTCTAATTTTTAATTTAATTAAAAATTATTTTTTATTTTTTATTAAATAAAATCAATCACTTTAAATTAATTAGAAAACTATTTTTTAATTTTATTCTAATTAAAAATATTTATAACTTTTATTTAACTAAAAGATTATTTTGTTTTAATTAGAAAACTAATTTATTTCTAAATTTTTATTAAAATAAACTAATTAACTTATTTTAATTAGAAAATTTATTTCCAATTCAACTAAATAAATTAGTTTACTACATTAGAAAAATCTTTCCTAAAATTTTTATTTTAATTGGAAATTATTTATAAAATATTTTTCTTAACTAAAAAATTAGTTTATATTAATTAGAAAAACTTATGTCTAATTTTTATTCTAATTAAAAACTTATTTCTAATTTCTATTAACCTAAACACAATAGTTTACTTTAATTAAAAAACTAATTTCTAATTATATTTAACCAAACAAAGTGATTTATCTTAATGAAAATTTTAATTTCTGTAATGAGTCTTTAAATTCTCCTTTCCACACACCCCACCCCTTTTTCTTTAAATTTTTAAATATTTATAGGCATTGGAATGCACGTGCGCTTATTTCAACTTAGGTGTGGGTTAAATGGGCACGTGCACTCTTTAACCTCCAATTGATTCACTTTTTATTCTTTTTTATTTTTCCTCACAATGTTGTCGTTCCTTCATCTTTTCAGCCTATATCTGACCATTCCAGTCAAACTGGCAACCATAGACACAAATTTATGTTTTCATTTTGTCATCTATTATTTCTTTGCTCTAAAAAATTATCCTAGATCTATTACCACCACTATTACTGGTGGCCATAGGGGTAAATCCATATTTCTTTTCTCTTTTGTCTTCCTTTTCACTCGTCAAGTTTCCTGAGATTTAGGATCTCTATTATCTCATTCTCTCTTGTCCATAAGAACATTAAAAAAAAACTCATAAAGAAAACCCGTGTTTGTTTCTTTAATTTAAAATGAAATAGCAAAACATAAGTGTTGAACCAAAGGAAGTTCTAATATTAGTTTTGATGATAACAAGACATAATTATTATTAATGATTTGAGTTTACATTATGAAATTCAAAGATAAGTTTATTTGAAGATAATTCCATGTGGAAAGCTTGAAGTTAAAGAAAGGACGAGATATGGAAGCTATAAGACCTTAGTTAGGATGTCTTGTATACAATTGTAAATTTCACTTATTTTTCAATTGACCTAAGGGCTCAAATTCGATTATGCATTGTATGTGGTTACTTTAAAGTTGCATAAACATTCATATCATAGCAAATCCACTATTTTAAAGTTATTAAATCATGTTGATTTGTTATATGGTATCAAATTATGTCTTAAGACTTGCTTAACTCAAGAAGAGCAAGATATACCCAAAAGTAACAATATAGCATTCAAGGCATTAAGAAAGCAGGAAAGTGAAAATGAAGAATCCTTATTTGGAAGCAAAAATAAAGAACTTACTCTTATTACAAGAAGATTCAAGAGGAAGTCATCTATGCTTATAAAACGTAATTATTTCTCAAAAAATAAATTAGTTGATAGAATACGTTTTGAATGTGATTAAAAAAAGATCATTTGAGGTCACAACGCCCACATCTCCAAGAAGAAGAAAAAAAAAAGAAGAGAAGTGCCATTGAATTTGAAAGATACGCATTCCTACTTGCTTCCATCCATATTAGTGGCTGGGCATAGGGAACTTAAACAAAGACAAGTAACAGAAAGAAAAAATGGAACAAATCCTCAAAATGACAATTAAAAAAGGAGAGAAATTCTCAAAAAGAAGTTTTGGGCAAAGATACTTTGCAAAATTTGGAGTATATGAGTGTAGCACAATAGCACAACTTGACGAGGAGTTATTTTTCAATAAAAACTCACCATTCTTTAGAGAATTGGTAGAGATATTTATTTCTAGCTCAAAAAATTGAATCAGTCATATAATGGAATTGTTAGCAAGATTTGTGAGAAATAAATTTAAGAATGGTTTAAGGCTTTGATAGGATGACAAATTTTGGAGGAAAATAATATTTTTTTCATGTCACTCAAATGAGCTTTACAAAACTATTTATATACAACAGTTTATGTCTATAGTATATCTAGTAGATAAAGTCAAATAATATTTACATCGAGATTTTTTAAAGCTAGCTTAACTATTGTAAATCAATATATGAAATCTTGTCCTCTTAATTTGAATATGATATGAAATCTTCTCCTCTTAATTATAAATCTAAGATGAAATATTCTCCTCTTAACAGAATCATACTTTGCAAATCTTAAATAGAACATTGTTTTCATATGGATCATGTCATAAATTTTCAATTTATTTTTATGAATGAATGAATGAAATTATTTATTTATAAAAATAGTAATTAATAATAGAATATGATTGGTCCTATTGGGATGGAGATACTGATGTAATTATAGTTAAAGGCATGTTGATTTGATGATTAATGATTCATAATCACTAATCATTATATTTGCTATAATTGCTTATTGTAATTTTTATCCTAGGACTACTCACATTTCATGTTTAAGAAGAAAATTAGTTTTTGAAAAAAACAACTCTCCTCATTCTTTGAACCTTTAATACAAAAAAGAGAGACTTACTCTTTTAAATTCCATAATTTCTACGATTGGATTAGCACCATAATTAACTTCATAAAAAAAGATTGAATGTGTTTGATGTTATTAATGATGATTAAATGTTGTAATGGCCATTGCCTATAATGGGGTTTATCTTACGTCCAACTACCAACCTAGAACTACTAGTCCCTTATTTTGCAGTTTGTTATGAGCAATCAATCTATAATGCACAAAATAGGAGTAATTAAGAATTATCTAGTGAAAACTGCACCTTTATATTGCATTGAGAACATTACACTTGTGAATCATCTTATCACAAGTTTGTGCCATTGCTTTTGACAAGTTCAATTCATTTGTTGGACATTTACATTTTTCTTAAATACAAAAAACTTTCCATTTTGCTTATACATAAAATGATTTTCAGAATTGATGGGATGGAAATGGCGGTACTATCGAGGGAACATAACTTGGGAAATAACCCAAAGCGCCCAGCATAATCATGAAGTCATGCTTTGCCACTTATTCAGCTGTTAATCTTCCAATAATTTAAGTAAGTTCTCTTTTTTTTTTTAGCTAACCAGTCTAAACTTCTCTTACTACTCTTTTTCTACTTCCATTGACAAACTCGCATGCAATCTATATAATTTTCACTACTATTAAGTTTGTGTCTATGGCCCAACCACCTTACAAGTATTTGTCCAAGTTATAAGTCTTATATGAATAGTATTTATTTTTAAAAAATTTTAAATGTTAGGGGGCACTTAAATAACAAATAAGGAAGACAATGTTCAAAAAACAAAACAAAAGAAAGGGAAAACACACACAAAATAATGTCGGTAGAATAACAGCAATGACCTGTCATATTTTCTACTCCTTCCGTAAGTAAGGAAGAGTCATAATTATGTATCTATTGCCACTAAAATTTGAAATCATATATAAAACATAACTACTGGACCAATAGAGTCCATAACATCCTAGCTCAAGACCAAATCCAATAACCCTATAGCTAATAAAGAAAAATTAGACCAAGTAGTTTAGGAAGAATTTAGAACCTAACTCAAAAGCGAGCACGAGCCTGAGAGCCACCTTCAGTTGAAATTTTTGTAAGAGACCCCACATGATCTTGAGCCCATATAAAAGCACCACAAATGTTTCCTTTTTAGAACTTGCACCATATTCATCGCAACTCCCAAGTTTCCATGTTGTTGCATTTCAACCTCAATTTAAAGGCTCTTTATCAATCTCGTCATGAATAAATTTATCTTTTGGAAAGGGTTTAGGTTTGCAGTTATTACTAAAAAAAGACTGAAATTGCCACTGATAATCATATATAGTTTCTATTTGCTTAAAATTTGCCAACTTCCCTAAATGATTGTTGCACATAGGTGGTCGAAACCTCACAAAACAATACTTTGTAAATCCTTTCCAATCCAGTTCCAACTCCTCCTGCTGTAACTGATAAAACTATAGTTGCATCTCCTCCATCAAGTGGAAGGCTGCTAATCCCACCATTTCTCCCTCCAGAATCTTTTGATTTCTGTAAAATTGATCACACCTCCTCAACCATATCAGGGAGTTCTGTGACCCATTATAGGATGAAAATTCAAGTTTGGAATACTGAGGCACTAGTTGACCCCTAATTCTTTCTTTAATTCACTCCCATAAATAGTTATGACTGCTTCAATTGTCATTGTTAGAAGTAAAAACTCCATCCTTTACTGTCTCCTTCTTAGATTCTCGAACACAACATGTGAACTCTTTCATTTACTCCTCAAGTGCCTGTTGTCTCACAGCCATAGTTTATATAAAAGCCTCCAACTTCCTGACTAGGTTTTTTAAGTCACTCATGACAAATGGCTTTCATACCAAATTGATATGAGTTTTTACGTAGGATTTAGCTACAAGTTGAATTATGGGGAAATCCTCTCTTCTTCCCTTACTCGTGGTCCCTCGCTTCTTAGATATACTTATGTTGTATAAAGATGGAGAGAGAAAGAGAGTTGTTCTTGACAGACACTCTTAGGGTTTTCTGATAATATTTCTTCTTTTCCTTTATTCAATAGAAATAGGTCTTTAAATAGCCATTATAATAGTATAGATATTAGGAATTTAAATAGGAAAAAATCCCTTTAATTTAGTCTCTTGTTAAAAAAAATGTTTTGAAATAATAACTTTCCTAAATAAGATAAGATCCTCTTTAATTTATATTCTTATTTAAAACAAAACTTTAAAATAATATTATTTACTTGTAGGTTTATGCACATACTAGTAATTGATATCACCATTATGATTAGCTTAAAAACATTAGTATCCTTCGTAGAGCTTAAAAACATTAGTATCCTTAAGGTCGTTCGATATAGTTTATTGTTTTAGTTTTTAATTTCTGTTTTTTAATTTAAAAATAAAAAACAGTAAAAAATATTTAAAATAATATACTAATAAAAAAATTCGAAAAAACAATATAAAAACTTAAAAGAAAACACAAAAATTTAAAACATCAAAACAAAAAACTGAACTGAAAATCCCTTATTTAAAACTTTATCTCATAAAGTCAAACACAGTTAAAATGCTGAATCAAGTGTACTTAGAACCAATGATTGAAAAATCGAACTGGACCAGCCAGTTCGACTCGGTTAATCCAGAATCAGTCGATTTACCGGTTCAATTTTATTTAAAAACCGTTATATTTAAAAATCGGAGGGTTAAGGGTCTGATTAGTCAGTTTGATCAGTTCGACCCGGTTTAAGTCACTAATTTAACCGATTGGACCGATTTAACCAGTTAGTCTAATCCATTTCAACCCAATTCAACCCAACTCACCCCTCTTCACTTTTTTTAAATTTTTTATTTAACCTACTTTTCCAACCTTTTTTTACTTTTTTATTATTTTATTATCTATTAAATCTATTATTTTTTATTTTTATTTAATTTTTATATGATATTATTTATTTTTTTATAATTTTTTGTTATATATTTTTATTTAAAATAATAAATATTAAAATAAATTTGTTTAATATAATATGTTTTTTATATTATAATTTAGTAAAAGATTAACAAAAAATAGATTAATAATTTATACATCTTATTATTTTACACCGGTTCATTACCGATTTTATAACGATTTTATATCGGTTGAACCTCTAAACCTTCAACTCCTTTTCTTACCGATTCGATGTCCAGTCTAATTTTTACAACATTGGTAATTTGTGACTATTATGCTTAGTGTGCCTTTTGATATTGATGATGCATCTATATTAATTTCTTGACATATATTTTAAAGGAAATTGTAGTTCATAGATATGGTTCTAAAATTTTTCGTATATAATATGATAAAGGTGGTAGTTTTTTTCTATTTTATTGTGATTTTGTTCCCAATTTGTATGTACCATCCTTTTTTCTCTCTTTTTCAAATAAAAACCATAAAGAAAGAGTTCATGGGTATAAAGTGGGATATAAGTCAAGAATTTCATCTAGTTAGACCATACAACTCGATAAATAAAAAGAAATTATTTGTTTATTTAGTTATATTTCAAAGATTTTTATATTGAATTTGTTTAACCATGGAAATGACATTCTCAATTGACATTTTGCTATAAGAATTGTATTTTTGAGATTTTTAGTTACCTGAAGATTTTTAGATTAATGCTTTAGAATGTTCATTAACCTTGGTTTAATGGTAAATCTTGAATAATAAGACTTTGTTATTCGGTGTCAATCTACTCCGAAATTAAGACTTGAATTGTTAGACTTTGTCATTATATATCGCTATGATCTCGATAAAATTAAACTGAGTATGGAAGATGACAAAAAAAAAAAAATATTAAACACTGAAGACTATGCAACCATATTTTTTTTCAACTATAGATTTGTCTACATAAACACTTGCTTGTGTATTTCCACTTTAGGAAACGAGTAATGATTGTCGAAGCGATATTTAAACTTTTCTTCTGAACAACTAATATACGCATGCTTAAAACATCTTATCAATTCAGAGCAAACAAACTTGTTCTGCTTGGTACAATGTTTTTTAATTTATGGGGTGCATCTAAAGATTCAACAATTGCTTACATTGATGTCTTGTTATCTCCATATATGAATATTGAAATACTCGTAAGATTTAATTTGATGCCGTATTTCATCAATGTACAAATACAACGAATCCATTGTCCGCCACACAAGAGAAGTCTCATCGGTAACTAATAAAGATAGTTTGTACAAGATTTCATTTCATACCCACCTTCTCAATTGAAATTATAAATCAAATAGCAAGCATTCTGAAAAAATTTGAGAAATGTTTCAGATTTGAACTGTCATAAAATTCACCAATGCTTAGATAAGAATATGCAACCTAGATCATTTATGTGGATAAATACATTGTAAGATATGATGTTTCCATTTGATGCAGCAATAAGTAAGGATACGGCTGTGCAAATCATAGATTACTTTTGAGGATATTAATGTTGTGGTTACAATTTTCTAATTTCAAAGACTATAAAAATTAATTGCATGGTAATTTTGATTATCTCAAACGAGTTAAGGTTATAGCTACTAAATTGCGAGTGTACTAACTACTGTAGTTGAGTATTGCACGTAATAAAATTTAGGACCTTGATCCCATACATTAGATTGGTTGCAACTATATCCTTTCACAATGTTCTAATTTTAAACCTTACTCTTGAACTAAACAAATGACGCAAACTAGTGCAAGTATTTAGCATGTCCCTTTAAAAAATTGGAAGAAGACAAAAACATCTTTTTAATTATAATATTTTTACAAATATTTATATTAAATCTTAACATTTCAAAATATTTAAGTTAAACTCTAATATTTTATAAATATTCAAAACGAACTTTAATGTTTTAAGAACATTAAAAAAGAATATTAATATTTTTTTTTGTGCTAATCTTCAAGTGACACATGACAGTGTCACATGGCATCCTCTTATTAGTCTATAATTTTTGTTAGAGATATTGCTGCCTGACATTCACTTGACACTACAAATCCACACAAAAAACTCAAACTAATTGGAGACAGAAAAAGGGATTAAGATTCTTTTTTTAATCTGTTTTAAACGTTACGGTACTTTGTAAACGTTTTTAAAATATTAGATCCTTTTTAATATTTTCAAACTTTAAAATTTGATCTAAGCGTTGGTAAAAACATTAGGATCTATTCTTATTTTATATTAAGAAAATAAAAAGATATTCTTTTTAATGCTCCATCACCTTAATTCTAATTCCAGAGTCATATGCCAAAATAGTAATAATTACTATACTAATAAAATAAATCTATTTTCACCTTCAAATTCCTATTTCAATAGATGCATTTAACTTTTTGATAGATATAAAACGAAAATTTTGGGATTTACATGTTTTACAAGTTTATTTTTGTAATTATTTTTCTAGCTCTTATTAATTATTATAATGCTTATTGATATATTTTTATTTTTATATTAAAATAATTTAGTAAATAGTAAAATATAATGAGTAAGCTTAGAGTTTATGTTAATAGTGAGTCTGATTTTTCAAATTATAATTAAAATATTAATTAAACTATAATTAAAATTAATTAAATAATTGGTAGTAATTTATTGTGATTTTTTCAATGGATAAGAGGAAATTGTGATTATTAAAAATAAACTAAATTATTAAAAAAAGTGAGTTACTGACCAACTTAAAATATCATAGTTTGCAAAATTCATATATTTTCAATTTGCACACGTGGAGCTTTCTCTTGAAACCTTTATGCAAGGACATAAATATGCTCAACTTCTCTTTAATTCTCAGCTCTCAAGTCATATTATCCATTTTCTAAATCCAAAGTGTATTCTGTTACTATTTTTGCATTGTCTTCCTCTTACATTAATATTTGTATTATATTCTTTTTTCATATATATGTAATTATATTTCTTCAAGGTAAAAAGTAAAATTTTAACTCTAACGTTTTCACTAATGTTTAGATCTGACTCTAATATTTTCACTAATATTTATATCAAACTCTTAACATTTTAAAATATTTATATTAGATTCTAACATTCCAAAAACGTTTAAAAGAACTTTAACATTTAAAAAACATTCAGAAAGAACTTAGACTTTTTTTTAATTAATTCTTATTGTTAAATGTCACGTGACAGTATCTAAATGGTCCAAAATTTTTGTGGGTTTCATGTTGTCACGTGGCATTCACATGGTACAATGAGTTCTAAAAAAAAATTATGCTAATCAAAGACTGTCACATAATATTGTCACGTATTATTTAATAGTGGAATTAATTAAAAAAAGGAAATTATGATTCTTTTTAAATGTTTTCAAAATATTTAAAAAAATTTCTAAATGTTTCTGAATTGTTAGAGTTCATTTTTAATTTTTTTAATATTAAGATTTGATATAGATATAAAAATTGGTATAAATGGGTTGTTTAGTATTGCTGTGGGTTGTGATTTTTAGTTGTAGTTTTGATATATTTGTATTGATTTTTGTGTTTTGTCCTCGATTTCTATGTTGTATTAATATATTATCTTTTTCGATGTCTGTGTTTAACAAAACAAAAAATCAAAACCTAAAATATAAACCATATCAAACATCCCCTTAGGATTTACAATTGTGGTTTTTGCCGTTGTAAAGAATAAGACCAAATTGTGTTAGGAACTGAAAAGGTATCAACATCACTTCTGCAAACTAATCTTGATATGCTAAAAACTTGAAAACCAGAAAAAGCCAAATTTTCTTCTGATAAAAGCAATTAAATATAGAAGACAAGTTGATGAAGCAGGGCATGGGAAGAGATAGGATTAGGATATGAATGTGATGCCAAAAGAGAAAGCCTGCGGATTGGAGGGTTTGAGATTTAGAATTACAAGAAGCATTGGTAACAGTAACTAAATAAATGTGTATGGTTAGGGTTGAAAGAGAGTAGCGGAATTGGAGAGACCAAAAGCAAATGCGACTTTGGACTTTCCTTCTCTCTCTCTCTCTTCGTATTCCTACCAATATTATATATTTTTTGGAAATCTACCGATATTATATTTGCAAGTGAAGAATAAGAGTTAACATCCACATTTATTCCATACGTGATGCAACTGCCCTCTTTCGGCGCCTATAAAAGCCCTGCACATCATCTGTTAAAGACACAACATAGCATATACTTAGGACCAGTAGTATACAGGTTCCATGGCCATGGAACAAGTTCATATGCCCTTTATAACTAGATAGTAGCTACTAGCATAAAAGGGTTTCGTTTTCAACTGGTGTGAATTGCCCTAATGTTTGTCATCTTCCAATTTTCAGGGGTAAGGGAGGTGACAGAAGAGAGTGAGCACACAT
>JAOXYD010000008.1:19435152-19458330 GCA_028565735.1 Pinacopodium congolense | reverse complement strand
AGCAAACAATTGTTGTAACTTAAGGAAAACAATAACCTTAACACTAAAATACTATTCCTCCATGACAAAGAACAAAGCAAATAAAATAAAATAAAAAACGACAGAAACTTCAGACAAGAATTAAGTTAAAATTTGGACAATAAACAAAATAATCAAAACAAGAGATACTTGCAAACAAAAGCTATAGTGAACAGTAATTAAATGAAAATTAAATTCATCCAATAGCTAACTCTCGCAGGTCTCGTCTCCTTGGTGGCATCATCCAATGTAGCAGCCCCTCTTGACACGCCAGGTGGTGCAGCGTCTCTAAAAGCAGGACTCCAAGCACGCACCAATCATCCCCAAGCCGCATCTCCACTTAGCCCAGACGTCCCTCTTCACGCCATGCGTCCCACTCGTCCTGGTGCAGCTCCAAGACCAAACAACTTCAGCCTCTACTCCTCGCGCCTCTCCCTAGACAGCAGTAGTAGCCGAAGCCATAGCCACAAGACCACAGCTTGGTCTCCACTCAGCCGTACCTGGCCAGCCCCTCCAAGTCTCTCCCCAGACACCACTCTCTCGGACAGCTACCGGACCACCCCACTTCACACCTCACGCCTAAGGATTCCTGCATAATCCAAAATTAATTCCCCAGCTCCCTTTTGTATTCCCTTTGTTTCCGAATTCTCTTATCTCCTTGTGCTCACCGTTTTAATTAATTAAAACAGTGAGCTTCAAACACTAAATTGAATTTTCTTTTTTTTTCAAATTACTAAAATCTTTGATTTTTGCTTAAATTGATTTAATTTCATCATGCTTTAACCTAAAATTTGTGTTAAGGAAATAAACCTGTCATTAAACACAATATAACACAAATTAAATATTTAAAAAATAAAATAAGATTGAAATGACATTAAAAAGTATTAAAAAATTCAATAAATTTCAACCTTATCAATGAAACACTATTTATGGTTATTTCTAGCAAATTGACTTTGGAACAATAGAAAAAGGAACTTAAGATAAGAAAGAGAAGGTTTAGAGTAAGGCCAAAGTTGTATCCTTGTAAACTCAAGACTAAGTTGAGAGAACCATCTAAAATTGTTCAAGTTTACAAGTATGAGGAACTAAGGAGGAAATACTCCAAGGAAAATACATTCAAGTCTATTGGGCATCACGGTAACTTGTGTCTTGGAGACTTTCCTTTAAGATAAAAGGGACTAGCTTCTTCCCTTTTATTCTATTAAAAGATTGAATTAGTGATGATCAAGCTAATGACCTTAACTTAGCATGTTTGTTTTTGGTTTGCTTGTCTTTGTTAAGTTTTGTGTGCTTGATTTGATGTTGATTTTCATTGATCTTTAGCTTGTTTATCCATTTAATCTCTTGATGTTTAGGTGACTTGATGAATGTTGGAAGCTTTATTGTGAATTATAGTTTGAAGGAGGACTAAATAAGGAAGGGGATTTTCTTTGCCATGGAATCAAGGAAGGAATGTGCCACCTCTATTGCACCTACCACTATAAGCCCTTGTTGCCCTTAATCTCTTTTATTCATGTTCTTGTTTTTATGATTCGTAGTTCAATGTGTTGTTTGTTGGTCTTTGGTTCTCTCTTTTCCATATTAAGGACAATGTATTGTTCAAATGTGGGGAGTTAACATTAATCATTTTATTTCTTTGCATTTTGCATGTCATATAGGATGCATGTTATGGTATAATATTATGTATGTTAATTTCTTTACACTTGAATCTTTGTGATGAATGTTTTACCATAAAGTCCTATCAGTGTAATTGGAATGAGATTGAGTTGTATGCTTGAATTCGAATTAGGTCACTTGCATAGAAGGTGAATAATGTTAATTGACTAAAGTAATTAGTTTCATAAACTTACTTAGAAATTGATACTTGAGTGATTAGGTAATGCATAGAAACATGATGGATTTTCAACTGAGCCTATGTGAGGATTGAGCCTATATGTCTTCATCCAAAGTCATTTCATTTCCTTGTGTGTGTGATACTTTCTTAGTTGATTACTTTTAGACCTTGCTCTGAACCGATTTGAATCTAGTTGATGTATGCTAGATGGATATGATTAAGGCCTTATTTCTTTTAACCGTTGGGTTAAATGACCAATATATGTCATTGTCCCTTACAAACCCTTTTAAGCCTTTAACCTTTTTATTTCTTGAAGTGAACACCCTATTTTAAAACCTGAAAACCCCATTAGCCTTACATACTCACAAGTTTAATAAAGCATTAAGTGAGCATTAGTTTGAGATTTTTTTGCTACATTTTGTTTTAAGATGAGTTGAGCAATACTTCTATTCATAAAGTGCATTGCATTTAGTTGCTTTTATTGTTCATTGTTTCTTGTTATTGTACCAAAAAAAAAGAGAAAAATAAAAAAGAGAAAAAAGAAAGAAAAGAAAATAATCAAACATAATAGTAATAATAAGTGTTGAGTAGTTAGTTATTTACATGTATTTGTCAAAAGTATATTTTTTTGTCCCCTTGTATACTTAGTGCTTTATGAATGCTTATGAAGAACACCTCAAACTCTTTTTGACTCACCTTAACCTTAACCTCATTACAACCCCAATCAAAAGTCCTTTTGATTCATTGTAGCATGTAATTGGTGTGGAAGAGAATTGGTGTATTTGCAAGCCTATGATAGTGTAATTTCTTATAAGGAGCTTTTAGAAAAACACTAAACTTTATACACTTGAGTGAAATATGCAAATCCCGTGAGAAAAATCCATTATGAGTTTATGCTTACCTTTGAATGATAGTATCATAAGTTGAGTTTGTTTATGTGTATTAACGAAAACTAATTATGATTTGTGTAGTAACTGGACATTCGATTTGGTCAAAGTTTGAATGATTGCATGCTCTTGATCTCTATGAAAATGAATTGATAGAATGTAATGACTGTGTTTGATTTTACTTGAGGATAAGCAAAGAATTAACTGTGGGGAAGTTTGATAAGTTCATTTTTGGATTAAGTTTTTAGGTTATTTTTAGGTGTTTTACGTATTTTTTTATGTTTTAACCCTAGTTGGTTTCATCTTCTGCATCTTTTTTATTATCTTTTAGGTGTTTAATTGTTTCTTTGTATTATTTAATGTTTAAAGGCAAATTCTGAGTTTATTTGAGGCATAGATTGATACACTTTGGTGGTTGGATATTTAAGTAGTAAAAATTTAGAATTGAATGTGATTCAAGTGACATAGATGAGTCATTAGGTATACTTGTAACACTCAAATGACCATGAATTTTTATAGGAAGTGAAAGCCACATGTGAAAAGATCATAGTTCAAATTTTAAGTTAATCAAAGGTCTGAAGAAGAATTTATAGCCAAAATACTAAAGAGTGTCAAAAGTTAAAAAATTTGTCACCACTATAAGAACCACCACGCCTGTGGCCTTATGCCACAAGCATGAGGGTGTTTAAAAATGATAATGGACATCGAAAAGAACCCCATGCCTGTGGTACCAAGGCCATAGGTGTGGCTTTGATTAAATTTCTCTCCTGGATGTGTTTATGCTACAGGCGTGGGGGTGTTTAAAAATGACGATGGATGTGGAAAAAGAACCCCCACGCCTATGGCACCTAGGCCACAAGTGTGGCTTTGATTAAATTGCTCTCTTGGATCTATTTAAAGAAAACCATGAAGTGGTATGTAATCTCCCCTCCCACACCTGTGGTAAAAGGCCACAGGCGTGGGGATCAACTTCCTCTCCCACGGCTGCGCAACAAGCATATGGCACTCCAAGCTTCTCTCCCAAGCCTATGACACAAGTCCACAGGCGCAAGGACGCTCTTCTAGCTCCATTTTGCGATTTCAACAAGACTTGGCCACACACGTGACTTCAAGCCATGCATATGGCCAATAAAAATGGGCAAATGGAAACAAGATTCTAAGACATATAAATAGATCCACAAGCATAGGGATGCTTTTCCAGCTCCATTTTTCAATTTCAGGGAGACTTGGCCACGCATGCGACTTCAAGTCACACGTACAGCCAATAAAAAATGAATAAATGGCAACAGGACTCCAAGACATATAAGTAGGGCCACAAGCTTGGGATCCTCTCCCAGCTTCATTTTGCGATTTCAATGAGACTTGGCCAAGCACGCGACTTTAAGCCACTCACGTGGCCAACAAAAAATGGATAGATGGTAGTAGGACTCTGAGACATATAAATAGGGCACAAAACCCTAGGAAAAGGAGGCACAGGGGAAATGAAACATTCGAAAACATTTTGGCTATAAAGAAATAAAAAGAAATAAGCTTCAAGGTTCGAAAGTTTGGAATCGAGATTGATCATCATGACCTCGCATCGACACTTCCATTTCTAGATTTTCAAATACAAAAGGAAGACAACTATCATTATGTTTGTTTATTTTTATTTTTTTTCTCAATATGTTTTGTATTTTGGAGAATAAGGATGTTGTTTAACTCATTTACATTATGAGTAGCTAAACTTATTTTAGGATTTGTTGTTTGAACTATTTGTGGACCCTTGTGTGTTGATTTGATGGAATGGAAGTTTGTGTTATCTATTGGGCTTAAAACCTTGCAATAAATTGAGAGAGTGAGTTTGGTAATCTGTGTTAAATGTGCAATGAGAGTTAGCATTTAATAGACCTATAGATAACAAGTTATGGATTTATTAAAAAGATATTTCAATAGATTAATATACTGCCTATAGGATTGCTTCATACGTAGTTGGACTTTTAGGAAAGACATTGTAGATTGAGAGATTGCAAGGTTAATCCTAAATCGTTTAACTAGAGAATCTTAGTTGCACCTTGAAAGAGGATAACTAAAATATTAGAAAATCTTAGGCTAAGCATAAATTGAGTCAATCAAACAAAGAGGAAATAAATAATGATAACGACAAGTCATTCTTTAATCTTGATTTTTCCAAGTTCCATTTTGTTTCTTGAGCTTCGTTTCCTTTTTTTTTAATTATTTTCTTTAGTCCTTGTCATTTGAAATTTTTTTTAAAATAAAGTATAACCTGAATTAAGTGGTGACTAAGTGTAATCTTTGTGGGATAATATCCATTTTTTACTACAAGTAATGATCCTTATACTTGTGGTAGTTAGTGTAAAACTAGTTTTATTTTGCAACCAACATAGAACAAGAACTGTAAGTTTATACATCAGATGTATAATCAATGGTTCAAGAAACATTTAGTCCGTGATACTCTAGTATAGTACGTCTTCCTCCTATTAGATTATATCTACATATTGAAAAAGGGAGTGATGATGTTTCACTCATGGATGATGAGCTCACAGATTTTAAGAAAGCAATGTCCAACATTAATTCTTTAAAATTGCAAGAAACTATGAAATTTGAAATAGAATGCATGTATACTAACAAAGTATGGACTTTGGTAGATGCACATGAACGTATTGTACTTATTGGATGCAAGTGAATTTTTAAGAGAAAGACTGACATAGATGGAAATATACATATGTACAAAGTAAGACTAGTAGCAAAAGGTTACAAATAAAAATAAGGAGTTAATTTTGATTAAAAAAAATTGCCAGTAACAATGCTTAAATCTATAAGAATTTTATTAGCTATAGCAGCATACTATGATTATGAAATTTGGCAAATGGATGTCAAAATAACATTTCTTAATGAAAATTTACTAGAGAATGTGTATATGACATAATCTGAGGGTTTTGGATACAATGAATTTACATATCAAATATGCAAGTTGCAAAGGTCTATTTATGGACTAAAGCAAGTGTCACGGAATTGGAACATCTATTTTGATGAGATAATCAAAGAGATTGATTTCATAAAAAATGTAGATGAACCTTGTATTTACAAGAAGGTAAGTTGGAGTACAGTCATTTTCTTAGTGTTTTATGTGGATGACATATTGTTTATTAAAAATGACATTTTAATGCTCCAATTTGTTAAGCTATGATTATCCAAGAACTTCTCCATAAAGGATATGGGAGAAGCAGCCTATATACTAGGTATAAATTTTTATAAAGATAGATTGAAGAAGCTGTTTTGTTTGTCCCAATCTACATACATAGACAAGGTTCTAAAAAGGTTTAGCATGGGCAATTCCAAGAAGAGATTCGTACCCATGTCATATGGGATTTCTCTTTCTAGGATTTTGCATCCTAAGACACAAGAAGAAAGAGATCAAATGGATGATGTTTCATATGCTTCAGTTATTGGATCTATCATACATGTGATGCTTTGTATGAGACCATATATTGCTTATGCTTTGAATATAACAAGTAGATATCAAGCTAAACTCGGTGAGAGTCACTGGATAACTATGAAAAAAATCTTAAAGTTTTTTTAGAAGAACTATTGATGTTTTCCTAGTCTATGGAGGAATTAAGTTGAGAGTTCAGGGTTTTTCATATGCCAGTTTCCATCTTAATCATGATGATAGTAGATCTCAATCAAAGAACATTTTACTCTTTGTGGTGGTATGATTAGTTAGAAGAGTTCCAAATAATTAACTATTGCAAATTCAAAAATTGGGGATGAGTAAATTGCAGTTTTTAAGGCAGCGAAGAAAGTAGTTTAGATAAATAAGTTTATCACTAAACTTGAAGTAGTTCTTAGAATTGTTGATTCGATAGTATTGCATTGCGACAATAATGGCGTCATTACCCATGCGAAGAAGCCGAGGTCTCATCAATGATTCAAGAATGTACTTAGAAAGTTTCATTTGATTCGAGAAATATTATAGCCAAAGGACATATTAATAAAGCGAGTTCCCTCTGAAGAGAATCTTGCAGATCCTTTACTAAGTCGTTGTAGTAAAAGAGACATGATATACATATGGATGACTATGGTATTAGATACATAGGTGATTGGTTTTAATACAAGTGGAAAATTGTTAGTTTATACCCTTGTAGCCAATTTGTTGGTTGTAATTTATTTGTATGAAATTATTATTTTAATGAATGAAAAAGACATTCTTTATCTTTGTGTATTTGTCAATAATTTTAATTATTAATCATAAAGATAAAATTTTTGGAATAATTATTGTGCAATTAGAAATTATAATGAGATTATAATTATGAGATTCAAATTGTGTTTTATATTATTCCTAAAAGGTTCCTAAACATAGTTTTTTCAAGACGGGATATTGATGGAATGGTTAGACTAGCACATGCTTAATTTATTTCTTAAAAAGAAAATAATTGATCTTATAGATTAAAGTATGGAGACACTTAGATTAACGTGTGGGTGCTTATTAGAGAATAATTTCACTGAACTGACCCAATTATAAGAATCCTAATTGGAATATTACTTGTGTGTCTGTGGATTATCTCATTATGATAGTTATATAATTTATCCTTAGACTTGAGATTACTATAGTTATCTCATGTAGGAATTACTATGTTTTGATGCTACTTATGTTCTATTCTTGAAATAGTTTAATTTAATAATTATTAGATATAGTATGAACTATATAGAGATAGTTAAGTGAATCAAATAGTTGAGTGAATCAATGAAGGATTTGTCACTCTAAAGTAATTAGGGAGAATGTTTCACAGTTCTTAATTAGTAGTGATTTTGAAAATCTCTGGCCGGAGTAAAATGAAATTTGAAATTTTATTTTTCAAATATCAAATATAAATCATTTATTAATTAGTAAGAACAAACATGATTAGATTATTTAGAGTAAACACTAATTTTATACTCTAATTCCAATTAGAACATTATATGATAAAATGATTAAATTATACATCATAACCATACATAGATAGGTTAAGTCAAACTACTTTGATATTCCTAATATTTGAGTGGTTATGACATGTTGTTAGATGTCAATTATGATCTATAATTATAAATTGTTTACTTAGAAAATTAAAGATAAACTAAAAGAAGTTTTAATTGATCTAACTCTAATTATACATTAGAATTATAATTTATAATCATTTCCAATATATTAGGAACCTAATGGGTCACACATAAAAGATCTATAAAGGAGAAAGTGAAATTTTAATAAGTAGGACTTAATTGACAAGTTTTAGAAACTTCAAAGATCAATATGTAATATTTGATCTTCTTAGGACTAATTCATAATTATGACTAAAGTTTGACTTTATTTGTAATATTAATAAAGTTCAAAGATATGAAAAATGTGAATTTTCGTATAAAATGAAAAATTAGAAGAAATAAAGCTAGTACTTTACATGTTTCCTCTCAAATCAGATTTGAGTTTTTTCTGAAAAAGATATGTAGATACCTTAGAAGCTGGATGTTTGAACGATTAAGTAGTTGATGGATTTTCAAGAAGAAAAAGTTCACTGGAAAGCGATAATAAAGTTAGTGTAATCTTATTATTGTTTTGTTTATATTTCAAATTAATTTCTTGATAAAGATGATCCTGTTGAAAAAATTTGAATTTATTCCGCTGCACCTAAATATGATCTTGCATGTATTTTCCAGCAATTTTAACATGATATTAGTCAATTACAACTTACTTCTTATTTGTATTCATTTCCTAATCCTTTATGTTAAGATTTTGATAGCGAGTACACTGCACATATTAACGTACAATGCACTGTTATATCTATCTAATTTGATGCCACTTATCATTTTGTATTATACTCACATCACGTTTTTTGTGTCTTTTTTATATTAAATCATTTTATATTAACATTATTATTATCTATTAATTAATAAATATTTTAAAAATTGATCATAGTTTCAAAAATATGCGCGATGCTTGTTTCTTCCCATTATATTATGAATTGCAATTCTTGTTAATTATCTTAGGATCATTTGAAAATTTTATCCATTTTTAACTTATAGTCTCTTGCTTATGTTGGTTGTGTTAAGTGGTTTATGAAAATGAGAGAATGTTAGCATCAATTACCATAAAAGTAATCATCTTTATTGTTTTCGGTAATGTAGAAATCAACTTTTGAACTAATTTAGTCATTATCCAGTCTATATAAGTTTAAATGTTCAATATTCATAAAATTTGGATCAAACCAAAGTATACTTCACTCAACAATGTGATTATACCTACACTGCCATTTTTTAATGTGCATGACAACATAACACTATTGGAAAAAGTTGATAAAAAGCTCCCTTTGTCTCTTAACGTTTTGGAAACGGTTTAATTTGCTTCATAACGTTTTAAGAAATACTACTTTACTCCATAACGCTATAAAATAGTTCAATTTGCCCCATAATATTTTAAGAGAGATTATTTTATCTCCTAACATTTATAAAATAGTATAAATTGGCCTTTAAACCTTTACTAAATTGACTTTCTGTTAGTCAATTATTAAATATGCAAGCGTAACATGCTAACATGATAATGTGAGACCCAAATATATTGTTGATGGGAATTTTTTAAAATATTTATTTTAATATTTATTTATTTTGGATTTGAATCGAATCATTTAAAAAAAAAACTCTACGTCAGTATGATATTTAGGTCTCACTTTGCCATATCAATATATTATGTGTAAGTAATTAATAATTGACTAACAGGAAAAAAAAAAAACTTAACAAAGGTTCAAGGAGTAATTTGTACTATTAACGTTAAAGGATAAAATGATTCTTCTAAAAATATTACGGGACAAATTAAATTATTTTTACAACATTAAAGGATAAAATGAATTTTTTGCCGAAAAAGTTACATAAGGCAAGGAACCACAAACTTCATTAGAAGGCAAAAAAGTCCAATAAGGACGAGATCAATAAAAAAGAAAAAATAGTATTGAAACTTGAAAATATTTGAAGTACATAAAAATGCAATTTGTTGGGAACAGAAATTAAGTATGTTGATCTAGCAGGAGGCTTTATACCACGAAAAGTTTTATCATACAATGGGTTCAATAGAGCTATCATCAAAGGCTAATCCTGATTTATCATAATAGATTAAAATAAAAAAACATGTACGAAAAATATTTATTTATTCTCATATTCTCTATTTATTCAAAATTAAATTTATTTTTATTTTTACCTCACGAATCTATTAACCACATTTGAGCCGTGTGTTAAATATCATTTCGTTCCGAACCGAAATCAGAACGATCAAATTTCATTTCAGAGGTAAATACTGGTCGATACCAACCAATTCTGGCCTATATCGAAAAAATAAAAATATTTTAAATATTTAATTTTTTAATTTTTTAAAATTTAAAATTAAATTAAAAATTACACAATTTAATATATTTATAAATATTTTATTAATTTTATAAAATTTAAAAATTAATTTATAATTTTAAATAATTATCGAAACGATACTAATATTGATCGGTACTAATATAGTACTATTTTTTAAACAAATTCCATACGATATTTAATACACTGCATATTTTTAAATGATAAATGCAATGTCATGACAAGGACAGTCTCCTCAGCAAAGAAACGTGACGCCTGACATTATAACTTTAATTCTGTTTGAAGTTAAATGGCCCCAAAAAGGGGAAAAAATCAATTCTTCGTGCCACAAGGGACTATTCTGTCGACTGGACTGACTAAGAATGAATTGATTATTATATTGAATCACGTCGAAAATAACTTTATGAAGAAACAAAAATGATATAAACATTATGAAATCATCACATGCAGAAGTACAAGATATTCAATGCTGTACTTGGGATGTACTCATAACTGCCATTGTCAGGGAACCAAGAGCTGATACTCATTCCAGCAGCTCGAGCTGGATTGGACGACAGTCCCGCTGGCCACTTATCAACCAGTCTAAACCCAAATTGACTGGCCGCAGAAAGAATGGATTGTTCATCAACTCGACGCACAACATGGCAGAGAATCAATGCAGCTTTTTCGTCTTCTCTGCCATTTTTGTTTGCTGATATCAATTCGCTTGCAGTTGCAAACAAAGGCACAACAGCTTCAGGAATGTATGTTACATCTGTGCCTAATATAACATCGAAACCTTCTTTGTTAACTTCTCTGATGGAATCAATATGTTCTCTATAACCCCACTCTAGTCTTTTTGTAAGTAGTTTATCGAAGATCGGTGATCTAAGATTAGAAGCAACATTCTGGGTCAACATCTCTAGTGCCATTTTATCTCCATCAGTCGCTACTACAAGGGCAGCTGTCCTAGCAGCGACCATAGAACAGAGGCCCCCACAGCCGCAACCCAACTCCAAGACCTTTTTCCCCTCAACAATAGTGGGATTTCTTGCTAGCACAGAAGCCATCATACGAGCTGATTCCCAAAGCATCAAGCCAGTTGATTTACATATGTGCTGGTACTCTTTCGACAGTACACTAATCTTGAAGTTGTTGTCGCCAAGTTTTATCTCAATAACCTTTTGGAAAGACCAAGAAATACCAATTAAGTTGATTCCCAACAAGAAGTAAACAAATAAAGAAGGAAACGAAGCCTAATAATTGATTTATATTAGGTAGAAAATCATACACAACTTTGATGTATCGTTTAGGAGTATAATCACAGTTCTAAAAGATCAGCAGTTGTGAAGGAGACCAAGAAAAATTAGAGACAGATTAATGTCTACCTCATTGTTATTGCAAAGCAAAACACCAAACATTTCAGCACCCAAACCCTCAGACATGTCAACTTCAGAATTATCAGAAAGTTCCTTTGAAAAGTCAGTTTCTTTAGGCATTTTATATCCTAGATCAAGTAGATCTTCCTTCTCAGCTTCTTTGATGATGGAAGAGCTGGAAACTTGGAACACAGCCTGGACCCACCGCCTGGATATAGGAGAGATGGTTAAACCATATAGTGCCAGAAAGAGTCCAAGTAAAAAGGAAAGTAGATCAAATTCAGATCCATTACTCGCAAGGAGAGTTCCCATTTTCTACTCCTTTAATGTTATTTGCCATTACCTATTCATCACTAGTTCACGAGATCGATTCTCAACTTGTTTGCAACACAAACCAAGTTCTTCAACATCATATCCATTATCTTTAAACAAAGTTGTCAAGAAGTCATTTGTAAAATAGAAAGCCCGCTGAAACAGCATAGAGCAGGAGTATGTTATTGGGACATTAAAGCTGAACTAGAATACAGATAATGATGGATGCATATATTCAGAAACTTACAGTGCCATCACCCCTAACATAGAAGTTTTCGCAGATCATTTGATCCTTACAAGTGAATCTCTCCTGTCATAATGAAGTTGTGCACAGTAAATACACACACAAAATGAAATACAGATGGTTGAAGGAAGAAAGGAGGTACTAGGAAGCCAATTGACAGAAACTAAAAATGAGAACATCAGGAAGAACCCAGTATGGATTAATCCGTGCAATTTGAACCATTAGGAAATATACATTCTCAGTGCCTCCAATGCACAGATTAAAGAAAAGGAACATGTTCATTATTGACCAATTCCAATGTCAAGCAAAGATATCAATCATTTAATGTTAAACTAGTCATACTCATAGCCACATGAAGCAACTGGGTAAAAATTAAAAAAAGAAAAATCTGTTTAACTGCTTCAGTTCATGTATAAACCTATATTTGTAGGCATAATGTATCAAAACAAAGAAAGTGAAGGAAGTCCAAGATTGAATATTTCATTGTGTCACTAAATGTAAAGGGCATATTGCACCTGACAACACAGAATACTAAGCCACAAAGGAACTCATTGGTCCTAAAACGGTATAAATGAAAGGAGCATTGGCATGTAACGTTCAAAGGAAATGGATTCCAAAGGAACTGAAAAATGATTAACCTGGGCAAGGTCACCTGTAGCATAGTCTCGGAATAACACATGACCATCTGGCTGGGAAGTGAAGAAAAGAATCTGAGCGGTGAGATAAACATATGAAATGATTTACAGTAAAAAAATTTTAGAATGCTTACCTTGAGAACTTTCTTTATATTTTGAAGGACAAGGGACATCTTTTCAGGGGACACTGCAGATAATACAAATATCTGTTTAAAAGTCAGATCGTCAACTATCAGGTTGGAAATTGATAATTAGGCATAACAGTCATGGTAAAACCGGAGGAAAATACATATAAGACAACGGTTATCAACCATCATATTTGAAAAGATTTCCTAATTCTGTAAACCTTGTGAAGGGGAAAAAAAACTTGGATTTGAATACCATTGTCACAATATCAACTGACGATGGAGAAATTTCCTTGCTCAAGTCATCAATAGTCAGATCACATACAAACGCTCTAACACGAGCATCTGAGTAGTCTTTATGTGTCTGCAGCAATCAAGGGAAGCAATACAACATGAAATATAAAGTGGAAATGTGCACAAATTCAAAACACATAAACATACATTTTTCTCCAAAGTCATGTAGGCCATTTAAACATACAAACGATGGCTTTCTTTTCTTTTTTCGCCTTTTCATTACTCTTGATGTTTCTAGTTGGTTGACTTTCATCAGCAGAACTAAAGCTTTTCCCATGTCCTTTATAGCTCAAATTATCAAGTCTTTTCTCTAAGTGCATGCAATAACATTCAAGTGTGACAACTAAGAAACCATAAACTAAGAATTGAACCTTAACCAAGTCAACAGCACGTGGTGAGAAATCACACCCATGAACAAAGACACCCGGATATGTTGCAATTAGAGGAAAGATCGAGTTTCCGGCTCCACAGCCGACCTGGTATTCAATATCACTCATCAACCTGAAAGAAACTAGGAAAAAAATCAAATTACAAAAAAGGAATTAAAATACTTACCTCCAGAATGACTTTTTTACCTCCCGCTCCCTGAAATTTCAAAAGCTAATAGAGTTACAAAAGATTAAGAGCACCTTTTTTCTCTTTGTTTTACCCAATTAACTTACCGTGAAATATTGGCCCCATTCCTTGTCCAAGTAATGGCGATCTTTGAAAAACTGAGCAGTTAAGGAAGAAAAATAAACAGCAAAACACGAAATCAAAATCAGTGACCATGAGTTACAATCACTAATAATGAAAGCATATAAGATAATGTTCTCTACCCTGTCTTTATGGCGCTTGTAAAAAACGTCCCAATACTTCTTAGCTTCTCTTTCATACTTTTCTGAAACAGAAAATGTAAGGGTTAGAGGGAACTGTTTCTTTGTACTGTGTTTGTAGGTAGGCGAGACCGAGAAAGGCCTAAGGTGTACCTCTCCAGAATGGAGTGACTCGTGAGGTAGAAGTTGAATATATTTGCAACTTCTGTTGTCCCTCTACTGAATCTGAAGCCATTGCTAACCTACCAATGCCCAATAGTTATGCAAAGATAAAGAAAACAACTAATAAGAAACGCCACTACCAAGTTCAATTTACACCTTTTACACATTCGTAACAACAATAAACGATGATGAGGAATTACCGTAACGTATGTATGAAGAGGCACTAGCGATCTTTCTGTGAGCTGGATTATTCCGCGCTTTTGCATTTGCAGCCTCTGGGCTGACTCTAAACCCTAATTCCCACTGCTATAAAAGGCTCGGTACCGAATTTACTTTGGAACGGACAAAACTGAATACTGTATTACATATTTTTAATTTTTATAAAATAATTTTTTAATAGTGTGCCAATCAATAATTATAATACTAATAATAACATTAAACTTTTTAAAAAAATCTATGTAATTTAAAACATTTTATTTATTAATTAAGAAAGTAAATATCATATCCTTAAAATTTTGTTTAGGTTTTAGTTAAAAAATTATTAATTTTAAATTGATTTTAAATTAATATAATTACAACTCATTTAAATTAAATTTAACATAACTAAATTTAATTCAAAATTTAATGTTAGAAAACTCTGGTTAATTTATTCTTCTTCTTACAGTACATATTTTTCTTTTTCTTTTTCCTTTTTCTCTCTCATCTCCTCTTTTTCTCTCTCTTTTCTCATCATTCACTCTTTCCCCTCCGCTCATCTCTCTCTTTTTTTTCTCTCCTTTCTCCCACTCTTTTCTCTTTTCTTTCTCATTTCTTTTTGGAAGCAATTACGAGGCCGCACGTGGGAGCTTCGTTTGTAGTTCCCCTTTCACAAACAAAGGTGACGGCTCCCACCCGTAGTTTAACCGTTTCTTTTTTTCCCATTCTCCCTCTCTCTTTCTCCCATCATTCACTTTCATTGTTTGGTAATACTTTTTCCTCTCATTTTTCTTTCTGCTCATCATCCATCTCACCAGTGATAGCAGTAGTAATGGTGTAGGGGAGAGAGCATAAGGGAAGGGGTAAACAAGGAAGTTGTAAGTGATTTTTGGTTTGGGGAATTGGAAAAACTTGTATTTTCATTTAAGTTCCAATAGGTATCATAACTTCATATGTTTGCCATTATCCACTGAAACTGCTGCTACTGATCAATAACTACCATCATATGGAATAGACCATTAACATTTCGTTTTTTGACCAGTAAGGAATGATAATGAAAACTTTTCTCATCCCTTTTCTCTTCCCCTTTTGTTTTATGATTATTGCAATCATTTTAAAACAAAACATATTTTTATTTATAACTACAAAAACAGAATAGAGGATAAATGAAATTTGAGGAAAATATATGAAATACAAGCCATGCTCAATATCAAAATACGATTATTGACCTAAAAAAATACACAATACTTTGTTTCTATAACCTTGGCCTGTAAAAAAGAAGTGATGGTGTTATTAACCTCTATTCCATTTGCACATAATATGACAGTAGTAAAAATTACCTTATCAATAATTTTTAAAATTAAGAAAATTTCTATATTCCTTTGACATTAAATGGGACTTGGTATAAAAAATGATAATAAGGCTTGCATTACATAATAATTTATAATGTTGGAGATCTAAGTAATGAAAGGAAAGTAAATTTTTAGCATGATAATTGGTTTTTTGGCATGATAATTGGTCCATATTAAGACATATCCCCTCCTCTCCTGATTTCTCTTAGTTGATAAACATCATACCTCGTAATGCAATAGTTAAGGAAGTGTTATTTGATAGTCTATGATACATTCCTTAAAACATAAAGGAGAAGCTCTTAGAATATATACCTTCAACTTTCCCTAACTACCTAAGAGAGGACATGATAAGTTGGAGACCTCTTGCTTTACGTTTTACAAACTCCTCTTACAAAAATCTTACAAGAAAGATTGCCCCTAAAGTTAAAGGACATAAAATAGTCTAATTCAAACAAGCATCGCAAGAGGTATCTTTCATTTTATGGCTTGCGTTAAAAATGAGATTGCCAACACTAAAGTGAAGAAAGGGAACCTTAATGGATTTGAATTGCTACATTTTATGTAAACAAAATGAAGAAACCATTAATCATATTTCCTTTAAATGTCACTACCCTTATTTGATTTAAAGAACAATTTATAACTTATTTTACCTTCCCTCCCCACTCCAAAGCAAAATGGCTAGAATTTATAAACTGGTTACGTTAAATTAACGGGAAAAAGAAAGAATATAAAACAACTTGGCTTTATTGTACTTGGTTTTTGTGTGCATGGCATATGGCTAAAGAGGATCAAAAGAAATTTCTAAGAAAAGGAATTGAAACCTGAATAGTTTGTAAAGGACTTGATAATCTCATATAAGAGTATATTTTAATCCATATAATCAATCTTCTCTATAGTAGGAACTTAACAGTAAATTGGATGGCTTGAATCAATTATTTATCACTAGAACTTGCACTTAAAACTTCCTTAAACCTAATTCATCTATTGATTTAAACATCTCATTCCTATTCGCTGGTAGCTCTACACTTGTTGTAATTTGTTCTCCTCTTAAATTGTTGCAATTTTATTAAAGTAGCCTATATTGCTAACTTAGCTTGCTTAAGGTTATCCATAGTTATTTGACAGACTCCTCTGCCTACTACCTTATTCTATTGATTATAATTGTTTTAAATTTTCGAAAAAACTAATGAAAGGAAAATTAGTGGGAGTCATGTTACAATCTTAAAAATTATTTTGAAATAGTACAAAAAGTTTGAGAAGTTCAATCCTAAACAAGGCATATTTAATGTGTATTTAATGCATCAATGGAGAAACTTCTAAGATTCATGATTATTTAACTAAGACATAGAGACCATATGAGAAAGCTAAAAACAATTCAAACCTTGAAGCCACCACACTTTATGAAGGTCTTGTAAAGGATCACATGGAAATTAACAAGTTCATCCATGTTCCTTTCCAAGTTTTTTAACCGCTACCTTTTTTTTCTCATACTCTCTAACATATAAAAAGTTTTAATTGTGAACTAAAGTACTAGCAGGATTTTAAGAAGTTTAATGCCTATATGTGACAACCTTTACTATTGTCTACCCTTTATATGAAAGAAGCTTTATTTCTCTACTTGATGATTTTTTAATGGACTACTAGATTACTTCCAATTTTCGAAGAGCATAGCCAATAGAAGCCAATATATTATATTAGTAAAATCCTCATTGAGTAAAAGAAAAATATGCTAAGTTGGAAAAGGCAGCCTAGCATTGATAATGTATATGAGGAAGTTTAGACCTTACTTTCAAGCTCATCTAGTGAAAGTAGTCATAGACTTATCATTATGTCAAACTTTGCACAAAGTAAACTCTTCTAGGTGATTGGTCCACTGGTAGGTGGAGTTAGGCGAATATGAAATTCAATATATACCAAAAATGTTTTAACGTCTTAGGTTATTATTGATTTCTTAGTGAAATGTACAACACTAGTGTAGTAGGCTTAACATCTACATCTATTGATGAATCTAATGGTGTAAAAGGCAATGGGACATGAGTTGTGGTTAAATGGCCTTTTGGTGTAAAAATCAAATATATTCAAAGCACAATTTTTAAGGCTCTTACAATGAAACACAGTATGAAGCATTTTTGTAAAGGTCAAGTTGGATTTCTCATTTACCCTTCAAGGCCTTTTAGGTAAGGTAAAATTTCAAATTAGTTATAAGCCATGTCTTATGAGCATTTAAAGGAAAAAAGGAAGGTATATAGAAGAATGAGGTGAGATACTTTCAAGCAAGTTATGTTATAACTATAGATCTTAAGTTGATCACTCGAGAGGAAAATGGCATGGCGAACTTGTTTTCCAAGAACACGAAAAGTTAGATTGTTTTAGGTAGAAGTTGCTAAGCAAGCATATAATGAAATTCAATCAGATAGCTTTAATTATTGGTTTATGACTACAGCTAATTGGTTGGTTATAAATTTATGACATATTTTACTAAGACATTATTTATCTTATTCATATTTGTTTAGTTAACTAGTGTATAAGATAAAATTCATGGGATAAATATATTTTACACATGAAATTATGATAGAGATTATAATTACGATATTCATATTGTAATTAAATATTGTCCCCAAATTATTCCTAGTTATTGCTTTATTAGAACTGGATATTAATAAAGCAAAAAGATTAACATATGTAATGTTTCTTTCTTATGAAGGAAGTAGCCAATCTAAGTATGGAGATACTTAAGCATACATATAGGTGCTTGTTAAAGAACAAATTCACTAAATTGATGCAATATGAGAATTTTATATGGAGCATTACTTGTGTGTTTATAGAAATACTCACTGTGATAATTGTATAAGTAGTCCTTAGACTTGAAATCTCCAAAATATCTTGTAGAAGGATTGTTATATTTTGATACTACTTTCGATTTATTCTAGTTATGAATAGTTCATTCGGTAGTTATTGAATATAACATAAATTATATGGAGGTAGTTAAGTGTCACCTTAAAGTGATATTTAAGAAATTCTTGGCCAAGATAAAATGATACTTTGAAAATAGTTTTCAAATGTTATTAACAAAATCAATTATCAATATTAAAGAATTAATATAATTAAACTCAAATACAAGTAGATACTAATTCCATACTCTATATTTAATTAGAACATTGTATGATGAAATGATTGAATTATACAGAAAAATTATGTATGGATAGGTTAAATTAAAACCACTTTAACATTCCTAATATTTAGATGGATATGACATGTTGCTGGATTTCAATTTTAATCTATGATTATAAATTTTTTAATTAGAGAGTTAAAGATAAATTTAAAGGATTTTTAATTTATTTAATTATAATTATAATTTATAATTATTACCAATATATTAGGAACCTAATGGGTCACACATGTAGATTAACTAAGGAGAGTAAAATAAATTAAGTTGGACTTAATTATGAAGTTTTTAAAACTTCACTTTAATTATAATTATGATTTAATCTTAATACTAAAAAAATATTATTTTTCTTTAGAAAATATAAAAGTAGCTAACACTTTTCATTTTCTTCTTATCAAACGTTAAGTTTCTCCAAATTTGGTCGGTGGATATCATTAGAAGCTAGACACATGTGCAATTAAAGTGGCCACCATAAGTCTATGGATGACATAAGTTCATAAGTTGAGGAGATATTGATTAAACTTCATAATAAGTTACAAATTTAGATTCATACTTTATTCCATTTTGATTTAATATTATTGTAGAATAATGTAATTTTAGTTTAGGAAATTGAAAAAAAAATTACTTCAGTTATGCCCAATGTGATCACATCTTGATTTCCCTACATTAACCACCTAAAGGATTAATGGATAAGAGAAAAAAGAGAGTATGCTCAACATAGAAAGGCCCCTTGATGATGTTATGGAAACATAAAGTCTTAGTCTTGATAGAATTGTAGGTATAAAGCTTAGGAGTGATTAATTATCAAGGAGCCATTAAGAGAGGATTGACAAATGGACATGATCTTTTATAAGAACGAAGAGATAGTAACCATTATGAAGAACGCTACATATCAATAAAAGGTGAGAGACTACAATACCAAAAGGACAAGAACACAAGATTTGGAGGAAGGAGATACAAGCAATATAAGAATTAACATGTCAAACAGAGTAGAAGTCAAGGAAAAGCTTGCAACTAAGTGGTCTAGTGCATTTGTCATTAAAGAAGTTGTAAGGCTTGAAACTAAACTTATCTTAGTGAGTGTGAGATTCCTCACACATGACTTAAGTAACATATGAGCCCATATTATTAATAAAACTCATATTTTGAATATCTGGATCTTTTATACATCAAAGTGTTATAATGAATATTTATTTTATGCACATAAGATGTTTCCGCTCTTAAAGCAAAACAAACTACTAATATGTAGATTTGAAAATGATCATACACCTCGCTCTAAGGCAAAACATGTTCATAAGCTATAAATTTGGAATTAATCAGATACTTAAGACTTTTTTCCTCTTTAGGCAAATTTCAACCTAAGATGTAGATTTATTAGGTATTACACAGTTAAGACTTTTTTACCTAAGGTAAAATGTACTGTAAGTTGCATATTTATAAACAATTATGCACCTAAAATGATTTCAATCCAAGTAAAATGCAACCTAAGATGAAAGTAAAATGCACCTTAGGACGCAAATTGGCTAAGAGATTTTATGCTTAAAGTTCTTATGAAAAAGAATTGTCGAATAAACTATTATATATAAACATGCCTATTTTAAGCAAAGACTACATTTTTTTTAATTAAAGAACAACAAAACACACCAATGGAAAGAAGAAAGTACAGAGCGAGAGAGGGAAATGACTTATATTGATAGATTAAGTAAAAGGCTGAAGATTACAAAGAGGAAACTAAGGAAACGATAATGCATCTCTAACATGTTAAAAGGAAATATAAACTCAAACAAAATGCACCAGAATATGCCCATTCACTAACTAACTCCATAAGTCATTCAGCCAGTCCCACCTCTATTTGTTACATGGCTTGATTACATAGAGTAAATCTTTAAAACTCATTATCATAATATAAACTCTAACCCTTAATCCTCATGAATATGAGAACTAATCACTAACCTATTTGAAGGCTACATAGACTAAAGGACTGATCACAAAATTATCAAGGGGTTATTAAAGCATTGACACTAGTAAAAAGGAGAGGAGCCTTAAAACTTTATATTTTAAAATCTTCATAGAAATCCTTTAGAAAGCCAACAAAGTCATTCAAATTATATTCAACTATAAACTTGAGCTTAAAAAGAGGCAAGTCGTTGATGTTAAGGTCTTCATTAAATAGATCTAAAGGCTTAGACTTGATTACCTCCTTACACTTGTTAAAGATTTTAATAAAGGATGTAGCCATTTTATCATAATTTCATATCTTAAAATACTCACTCTTTAAAAAGTTGTGACACTTATCCATCTTGTACTCTTTCCTCATAAGGTACCTAATTTAATTTTGATATTCAAATTTGAATTTCTCATACTCTATGAATGGATTACAAACCTTTCCTTTGTATCAAGAGCCTTTACATACTTAGTGCAACCCTCCATCTACTCCTCTATGTCCTTTAAAGATTTATTTAAGCCTTAGTCATCTACATTAACATTTAATTAAGCCTCTCCTTCTCTCACTATCTTCTTGTAAATCTCCATTATCGTAAATAGCTTAATCATAAATCATCATTTATGATAGATTTGAATATGAAACTAAGAGAAGAAAAGTAATTCACTTTCCTTTGCAATACATTTTTTAAGTTCTTCTCCAAGACCTCTTGATCCCTCAACAGAATTAGGCTTGCTTAAATATCAAATATTTGAACTTGGCATCCCATTTAGGAATAAAGATCTTGGATTCATGTTTCATACCCTTATCATTAATGGTAGATTTCTTAGACGTCATTAGCTAGGATATATGTGTATAGGTGTAAGATCATTATGTATTGGCTCATTATCAACATCAATTTCAACAATGGGACTTGCCATAGTGGTATGCTTGCTTTACATGACTGCCTAATGGGTAACCCTCTTCTTTTTTATAGATGCATCCTCATTTCGATGAGCTAATGATATAAGCTTATGCACATCTATCATTGAAATGATTGAAAATCAATAATGAAGATTGTTGACTATACTCAAATCACATGACTTTTTTTTAACAAAATTCTGATGTGTAAGGTGGGTTATATTTAACTTCCACTTGATGGCTCAAAACTAAATTAGGATTCGAATAAAAACCTTTATGACACTACTTTAACCAGAATTTTTCATCCTATTTTCAATTCTAGAGTATTATTAATAATTCATCATGTGTCAACATATCTTAGAAAAATATGGTAATTGAAGAACAAAAAGGCATTTACTTAATACTACTTGAGCTTAACTTTTTTAAAGGATTGTTCCTAAATCCTATTAGCAAAGGACAATTGTCACTATCGCATACTTAATAAATAGACTTTCCTTAAGTGTGGTAATTACAAAAGCCCAGTAGAAGGTCTTAACAATTTCCCCCCTCACTTCAGTGCCTTTAATGGTCTTCCACCTAAGGTATTTAAGTGCACTACATTTGTTTATATTCATAACCAATTTAGAGATAAGTTAGATCCTAGATTTATTAAGTGTATCTTTTTAGGTTACTCATCGATACTAAAGGGGTATAAGTTTTTCAATCTATTATCTAAAAAATTCTACATCTCTAAAAATGTCACCTTTTATGAGAACACATATTATTTTTCAAATCCTCTCTTCAAGGGGAGATTTCAACAAGGGAAAAGAGTACTTATGATTCATGAGAACCACTTCAAATTCTTAGCCTCCCTTATATTATTCAGTTATTGAAGGCAAAAAAAATGTTTATTGTCAAACAAAGCCACTTCGATCATACACATACGTTCTTATTGTACTACTGAATCGTTTCATGTGGAACAAAAGCAAAAAAAATTGCTTTTTATTTGAAAAACAATATGAAAACCAAGGAAAATCATGTAATTTAGTCACCAAAGGCAAAAACGATAAAATTCTCGATGCGAAACGGGGTCACTGTGTTAGTACACATATATTCTAGTTGTAAAACATAACGGTTTTGTAGGGAACAAAAGAGAAAAAAATTATACTTTTTAGAGCTAAGACAACACAAAAATTGAGGGAAACAGTGAAATTCAGTCGCCGAAGGCAAAATTGCAAAAATTCTCGCTATCTACTAGAGTCATTGCGTCTTTACACTTACATTCTAATTGTAAAACTAAATGGTTTTACATGAAACAAAAGTAAAAAAATGTCTTTCTAGACCTAACATAGCACGAAAAATGAGGAAAATATCATAATTTAACTAATGAAGGTCAAAATGCAAAAATTTTCACTGTCAAACGAAGCCATTATGATCGTACATGTAATATTCGTTCCTATAGTGAGAGAATAGCCTAGCTACATGCATTGTACATCCATTTGGTGAGGCATTCCATTTAATGTTTTTCATGACATGTGCATATGTGAGTCATGATATTGTGACATTAAGAAAGAATGATT
>JAOXYD010000008.1:19404800-19427356 GCA_028565735.1 Pinacopodium congolense | reverse complement strand
AGTGAGCGCGAGACACGAGGGTTTAGTAGTAAGAGTAGCGTTTCGATATTCCTCCCAGGGGGTATTGGGGCGTTACACATATACCTTGAAATAGATTGAGAGAGTGAGCATGAGCTTTTTTGTTGCATAGTCCAACGAGAGTTAGATCCCAATAGAGCTATAAACCTTCATGTTTTTCAAGTAGTTGATGATAGATCTTAGCTATTTGTTTGATTAAATATAAGATTTCTCAACATCTTGTTGAACGGTTAGGAAAGGTTGTGTAAGTTGAGAGGGAACATACTTTTTTCTATCTTTTTTTAACTAAGGACAATTGATTACACCTTGAGAAAGCGTAACTAAACTTTAGAAAATCTTGGGTCAAGAATGATGGAAACAGTAAGATAAGAAGGAAACAAAAAAGAATAGAAGTGACTCATAATCTAAAACATTGGCTGTAAAATTCCTACATATTGTCTCAAGTGAATGCCCATTGTTAGTTTGTTTAATTTTAGTTTATTTTCCAGTTTTTAGCATTTGAAATTGTTCGTTAAACAATGTATAACATGAATTATGTGATGACTAAATACATTATTTATGGGATGATATCTGGTTATACTACATGTTACGACCCATGCACTTGCAGTATTTAACATGAAACAAGTTAAGTTTTACCATAACTAATAAGGCGGAGAAGAAGACAAATTTTATCCCAGTGGCTCCTAGTTATCTCCTTTGTCCTACATCATGAAGTCATATGTAATGAAATGAACTTTCTCAAGTCATGCCTAAAGATTGAACTTCACTATTCAAGGAAGTCAAGTTCTCTTTCCATCTTAATACTTTTTATGCTTTAATTACTTTCTTCCTCCAAATTAAGGATAATTTGGTTTAACTGTGGGTGGAAGATGAGCTTGAACAGTATGTATTATTTATTTACACTCTTGATTTATTTCAAGTCCAATGGGAATGACTTGGATGTCTTGTTTAGAATGATCGAAAATTGGAAATGATTGTTAATTGTGGTATTTTAATTTCATCAATGTTCTTGATGGTGTGAGCTTTAAATAATTACTGAATAATTTCTTTAATTTTAAACTTTGAGTGAATTGCATGTAATTATAGAGAATCCTTGTGTATAATGTCTTTCTTTTAAGGATATTTAATATGATTATTATGTTAAGTTGGAATGGGTTTTTTTTTCTAAGAATTGGAAAGAAACACATATGTGATTAATTAAAGTGAAAAAGTTTTTTTTCACTAAACTAGCTTAACATAAAAAGATGAAGTTTAAGAGTAGTGTTGATGTGAGGTGTCTTAGTTTAGTTACTAGGGGTGTTCCCTACAAGACATGCACCTTCATGTCAAAAGACTAAGTGACCTCCTAACAAAGTTAAAAGAGTATCCTATCTTAGTAACGGGGGGTGTGTCCCATAAGATATGCACCTTTGTGTCAAAAGGCTAGCTGACCTCTAAATAAAAATGATTCAATTATAAGTCGTGTTATGTTTTGTTATCTTAAACACCCTTGACTTATTTTGTATAATGATTCAAATGAAACTATTTAGGTGCTCAATATTATGTATAAGGGTTTCCTATTTACTAATATTGTTACTATGTGTTATAACAAAGGTTTTTTCATGAAGGAATTGTTATTTTTAAGTCAAATCAAATGCATTGTTTAATTTTTGTTTTTACCCAATTAACTTTCAACTCTTGAGTGATTTTATTTTAAGTAGATGTTTAAGTAGTGGTTTGAGGACAGGAAACAGTTTAAGTGTGGGGGTATTTGATAGCTCTCAAGGTATATATATATATTATGCATGATTAAGTGCTTGTTTAAAATAGTTTCAAAGGTAATTCCATGTCAATTATGTGTTTATAAAGTTTAAACCTTTGAATGCTATGTTGCTCAGCTATTTCCATGTTTGCATTCATTTTATAGGACTTTGGTGAAATGTTTCATATACTTTTGGGGTGAAATCACTTTGGAATCTCAAAGAATCATGTTATGAAGTCCCACACCAAATTTCGAAGTTGTTCAATCATTCATGAAGAGTGAATAAAATAAAGAACAAAACAAGCTTAGTTGGGAATTATATTTTATACAACTGAATTGTGGAAAGCATTAGGTGAACCTATAGAGCTCCAAACATTATGAAATTTTATGGGGTACTATCATAACATGTGAGGAGCCTACATATCAAAATTTTATAACTATTGGAGGTGTGTAGGAGAAGTTGTAATAAAAAGTTCAAGAAGAGCTATAAGCTATCTAAGAAGGAAGGAAGAAAGAAACTAGGGGAAGGGAGTCCACGTCCATGGCCTCTAAGGACATGCTTATGACTTTCCAAGACCATAGGCATGGCCCTTAAGGCCATGGACACGTCCATCGCTTGCTCAATTTTACATATTGAAAACTATTTAAAGATATATTTAAGGCAAGAAGAAAAATAAAACCTAGTGGAGTCATAGTTAGAGAAAAGTATCAGTTCTCACATATTCTAGAGCTTACCTTGAGTTAAAGAAGACATTCTAAGGTTTGAACAACATGGAATCATGCTCAAAGTCTAAGAGTTCTAAAGATTTCCATATTTTCCAATCCAGCGACTAGTTATTTTTATTTCTATGAGATATATTTATTTTATGAAGAACATGGCTATTTTTTTATCTTACTGACGTTATGAGTAGCAAAATTTGTTTTAATAATTTTCATTTAAACTATTTATATACCCTTGATTGTTGATTCAATATAATAGATGTTTGTGTTATTTATTGAGCTTAAACTTTGCAATAAATCGAGAGAGTGAGCTTAGTAACTTGTGTTGAATGTACAAGAGTTGAAATTTTTAATACACCTATAGTCTAAAAAGTGATTTCAATATATTAATATATTACCTATAAGATCGTTTCACAACTAGTTAGGGTTTTTAGGAAAGATGTAATAAGTTAAGAGATTGCAAGGTCAATCCTAAGTAATTTAACTATTGAAACTTAGCTACGCCTTGAGGGATCATAGTTATAGTAATAGAAAATCTTGAGCTAAGCATAAATTGAATCAATTAAATTAGAGGAAACAAATAGAGATAACAATAATTCCTAGGCTTTAATCTTGAATTTTCCAAGTTCTAGCTTACTTTTTTAAATTTTGATTGCATCGATAATTTGCTTTTAATTTATCTTTTTTTATTTATTGAAACTATTTGAACATGTTCCTTAAAGGAAGTGTAATTCAAATAAATAAGGTGAATAATTTTAATCGTCGTGGGATGATATCATCTTATACTATAGGTTTATGACTCATTCACTTGCGGTGTTAGTGTAACGCAAGTTAATAGTTAGCTTAGCGATAAATAGATAGAGACTTTCTTTGAAGTTTTCATAATGCATGTTTAGATATTCTAGAGAAGGTGTCAAGGAGATGTGAGGAGATCAATTTGGTTTTAAATTTGGAAAAAGTCACTTTATGGTGTGAGAATGTACTAAATTTATTCATATGATCTGAAGCAGGTGTATAGAAGTAAATTTGGCAATGACTAAAGTAATCACTCAAATTCCAACACCTATCTTACTTAGAATGATTAGGATTTTTTTAGGACATACTAGGTTCTATCGAAGGTTTATCAATGATTTTTCTAAGATTACCAAAGAAATTAAATTAGACATCTCTATTTATATCTCAAGGAATCACTACAGTCGAATTGAACTTGATGACCTAAGATCTACAACCTTATTGATGAAGTAAGCCCCTGTAAAATATTACCTTCAAGAATACTTATACCTTTAAAGATTATCAATCTCCTTTCTTGTTGTATTATATAAATCATGTTCCCTAAATCCATTTCGTTCATTAATAAGTCCCCTTTATTTAAATGATGTTGTTAAATAAGCCAGGCACTTAAGTCACATAAATTAGAAGTTATAATTGTGATATTGTAGAGCCTTTAAATTAGATTTCGTATGCAAGAAAAGCATTTGCAATAAGATAATATACAAGGAATGTATTAGATTCCTTATTGCAAAGAATATAATTTGGAGAAATATTGAGAAATGTACCCAGCATATTTGAAGTGTTAAGTCTACCTTTCATAACTAACTAGAAAATGAGAGAAGCATGAGAGGACTGCTTTAGCTAAACTTCTTTGACCTTGCTAACCTTTGGTGAATGCATACTCAATAAATCCCTACAAGTGACATTGTTTAAAATAGCAGAGGAGTACTTCCCCAAATAATCCTATCCTTTAATGTGAGGCTTATATTAAATATTATAATTTGATCAATTAGAGTGCAGAAGTGCCATTGCCAACTCCGTAGCTGAACTCCATCTTAACTTTCACTCCAAATTTGAATTGATTCACCATAGTTCAAGAGGATTTATGTTTAGGTTTTATATTGTAGAAGTTGCAGTTGGAAAGAGAATGATCCTAAATCTATCTATCCCGAAGAACTTGCATCTCAATAAGGATTTTCCTTATCCTTTTGGCTACTAAAACTTATTGGTGACCTTAATAAGAAGAATTCCCAATCGCCTTTCCTCTCTTTACAAGCAGAGCTCACTTAATTTAGTTTTCTCCATGACTTTCTTTATTTAATTAATTGACCACAAAATCTCCTCTTACATTATCCAATGGTCTTGACAATATTTAGAGAAAACATGATATGTGAGGACCAATGCACATGGAGACTATTTACCACTAAATTGATTGGATATACTCTACCAACTATAAAAAGCTTTTTATTGGACGAATATGAAAGTCTTCTTTGAATTCTCTCTAAAAGAGACTAGAATCCATGAGTAGATGGCTTTTTAAGAGATGTTGAAATACCTAAATAAGTCGGAGTAGGTTTGCTAGCCTTGAGAAATATAAGAGATGGTAACGAATTAAAAACCTATTGGATGGGCCTAAAATTTCCTTTAAAGTGTTCAATGTAGACATTAGAAAATTAATAGAGCTAGGATTAACTTTGGAAAAAAGGATAAGATCATTTATAAATGATAAATTGCTAATCTTCAACCTTTTTCATTTGTAATGATACTTGAAGTTATCATTTTGATTTATGGCATACTTTATGAATCTAGTTAGCACCCTATACCTAAAGCAAATAGGTAAGCAGAAAGAGGATCTCCTTAGCTCAAATCTTAAACACTGTTGAGGATTTTAGTAGGCTCCTTATTAGCAAGGAGGCAATAAAAGTGTTGAAATGCATAGCTCAACCCATTCCTGATATAGTTAAGGAAATCTAAGGACTCTTAATGCAATTTAAATTAAGCTACATTTCATAAAATCAAATTCCTTACAGGCAAACTGGTGTTATCGCTATAAACCTCCCACTAATGAAGGAATCTTAAGATGGATCAATATAATGACCTTGCACTCCTTTGACCCTATCATTTAGTAAAATATAAATATAGTTGTAAATTTTCTTGCAACATGGTATTGGCCTAAAATCCTTTAAGGACATGAGGAAAGATATCTTAGGAATAAAAAACACATCTATCTTTTTAAGCTCTTTTATCATTCTTTCGTATTTAAAGAATTGTAATAATGCATTAAGCCTATCTAGCCTTACAGCTTTATTAGGATTAAGACCAAACAAGTCTTACTCATTTTTATTTAAGGGCCTAGTTAGGGAATCCAATTCTTGAGTTGAAATCTTATCACCAATGAAATAATGGAGATTTAAAATTCAAGAGAGACTAGTGGAGGAAGTACCATAAATTGTAGTAAAGTAATTTAATGCCTCATTATCCAAATTTTCTTAGTATGGAATAATGGAACAATCCTACCTTTTGATTGAGTTAATTTTATTAATATTCTTCCTAGAAAGTATAGAATCATGGAAAAATTTAGAATTCCTATCACCATCCTTAAGTCCTTGTATCATGGATCTTTGTTTCACTACAAAATGGTGCACATTTAAATGCTAAATAAACTTAATCAATGTTGCTTTCTCGATTGAATACTATTTCACATCATTAATCTTTAACTAAAATAGATATTGTGGCCTTGAGAGATCGTCTTTAAGTTTGGAAATAGCTTGGATAGTGCTTCTAAATATCTTGGAATTTAGTAGCTTCTGGTCCTCTTTTACTTGGTTCAATTTATTCATTCATATGAACAACTTGATAGCTAAGCCCTTTAATGATTAATTCACTATACCCCTTTAAATTAACTTGATAATTATAAATCTGAAGGATAAACACTTTTAAGAACATTGTTGATATTTTATACTACTATTGGTGAATGATTAGAAATTAACTGATTAAGGACAGTAGCCTTGCTTTTTAGAAATTCTAATAGGGAAGAGTTTTATGGTGTTTCCATAGGTGTTTCAATGTGATTTAATCCTATTCTGATGTTTAAATGCTTAATTTGCATTCATTAGGAGTCAAATGGAGCAAGAAACTGCAAGAGAGGGAACTAAGCAGTGATTGCTACAGAGGTTGGATAGTGCCTAAACCGTTGTTTTATCCCCTTGTTATAGAATCCTAAATGGTGGGTTCAATAAGCATCATTAAAGTTACTTTTTGACGGTCTTTTAAGTCCTTGAAGCGTTGTCTTACTCCAAAAAAAAAAAAGAAAGGTAAAACTAAACTTTTCACCCCCCACATCGTCCTAAACCCTAAATAGGACATATAAATAGAGAAATGGGAGTAGATTTTGTGGCTTTTTTACTCTCACTTAGGCATCCTTTTATTTCTTGTGTTTTCCTTAGGTTTTTTCTTTTTGTTTTGTTTTCTTTATCTTTTTATTTTGTATTAGATTATGATCATAGTTGGTTTACGAGTAGAACTCTGATTTTACTTAAGTTTTTGATGTTGTCTTCTTTATTTTTGTTATTTTCCTTCTATATTTTGTTTTGGTTTTGTTAAATACTTGTTAAAATTTTTTATTGTTAATATGATGTTAATCTTTAATTTCTAGCATTTTTCTTATTGTTTTATTTATAATTTCTATAATTTTAGTTTGTGGTTTATTTTATTTAATTTTAGTATGTTAGCATAGTTTGTTTGGGTTAGAAGATGTTTAAACGATTAATGAGATGTGATTTTGAGAATTAAATTGAGTTTTGATTGGGATTCGTGTTTTATTCTAGGATTGAGTTGGAACTTTGATTAAATGCTAAGAATTAGAGAATATTATTAGAATTTAATCCATAAATGTCATTAACAATTACCATAAGTGGCAGCATGTTATTGATTTGTTAAGTAAAACTTATTCAACTTAGTTTAGAGTTTTGATTCTCTAGGTTATATGATCTGAGCTTGCAAGATTATGGCTTAAGTTAGTTGTTCCCTAGTTTTTAATGTTACTGCACCTTTGAATCTAGAGATCGTATCATAGGTTTTCGTATGATTAAGGATAAGTTTTATATCATATAGAATTTATCAAAAATTGGAGAAACAAGGACGAGGGTCGTACTTAAGTCTATAGGCTATCATCTTAGGCATAACACAATTTATATCTTCCCTGATTACTTGTAATTCATGAATTCTAAAAATATCTCCTACCTATTTTTTTGTATTTATTATTGGTTTCATGTCATTTTTGTTATTTTCTGTTTGTGTTCATTTTGTTATTCGTTATTTGTTTATTTTAATTTCTTTTCACTAGAGGTTTTTATTTCTTTTCTTTTTTCTTTTACACAACATTAGGAATAACTAAAAAATTCCACCAATTTTTTATAGGATTGACCCTGACTGGCCTTACTATATAGTTAGTTAGATTAGTTAGGTTTTTTTTATTATTTAGTAGCTTGCAATGAGCATGACCAAATTGTATCATTCAATGGACATGTACTATTGCCTTATCCAATTTTGTCCTTGAAAACCATTTTCCTTTATCGTTTTTTACTGTATGATAAGAAATACCGTACATTTTGATGTTAGTAACCTCTATATGACTATCACAATCCCTTAAGCCCTCTAAAAAGGTTGTAAGGATGGAATTTCATTTGTTCCCATAAGGATTTATGAAACTATTAAAATCACTAAGTATAGGCTATCGGTAGCACATATTAGATCCCAAATTGTTCATATTATTTTATAAGTAAGTTCATTAAAAAGCATGGTTCAAAGAATAGACTAAAATCAATTAAAAATCAAAATAGAATGATGAATAAGTTAATAAAAATAGTGGATTGAAGAACCTTAATAATGCAAAAACCATAAGCTATAACCAATCTCTTATAATGGTGACATTGGTGATTAGTTTTGATTACAAAACCGTAAATAGTTTCACTCTAAAACTGCAAGTATATAGGCTGTTACTTGTAATCAAAAGTAGATATTGTCCCACAGAGATTGTGCTTAGGAATCACTTAATTCAGGTTTTACTTTGTTTAAGAAACTGAATCAAAAAAATTTAGAAAGACAAATAAAATGAAATCAAACTAAAGGTAAAGGTAAGCAACACAACCAAGCCAAAATTGTAAACTAAAACTAGGAGAAATCAAGATTAAATAATAGGACCTATCGTTATCCTTATTTATTTCCTTATAGTTTAATTGATTCAATTTATGCTTAGCCCAAGATTTCCTGATATTTTAGCTACCCTCTCCTAAGGTACAACTAAATGTCACTTGTTAAATAAATTAGGATTAACTTTGAGACCTCTTGATATGTCAAGCCTTTCCTAATAATTTAACTAAATGCAAAGTGATCCTAAAGGAAATTTATTAATCTACTGAAATTTTTTCTAATAAATTGATACATTTGTTATTTATAGGTCTATTAAACACCAATTCTTGTTTTACATTTAACATAGATTATCACGCTCACTCTCTCGATTTATTGTAAGATTTTAAGTTTAATAGATAACACAAAAATGAATAACATTGAATCAACAACTAGAGTCCACAAATAGTTTAAACAACAAATCCTAAATCAATTTTAACGACTCATAATAGGAATAAGTTCAACCAGCCATGTCTATATTTTCCAAAATACAAAATATAATGATAAAAATAAAAATAAATTAAATACAATGGTGGATTTCTTCCCTTTTGTATCTAGAAATATGAAAATGGATGTTGATGGAGCTCTTGATGAATTAAATCCACAATTTTCTCTAACTTGAAGCTTGTTTCTTGGCATGGAAGAGAAAATCTCCGAATGATGGTGGCACTGTTCTCTTGTTCTTCTCTTCCCCTCCTGGAATTATGGCTATCAAATATATATGTAAGGGAGGGTTTTAATTTTTTGTCTTTTAGTCACCTATGGTTACACTATGTAATGTTGTTTTGTTTCAAAGCAATAAAACCTCCTTTCATTTTTTTAAAGCATGAGAGCACCCTCTCCTGAAAAGGTTAGGAACTTTGATTAAGGTTAGTCTCTTGGAAAGGTTAGGACATTTAACCTTTGACCATAGAATCCTCGGGTAATTTCTAAGTTTTGACTCGAGGATACTTTCTCTTGGAAGTGTTATGCCATAGATTTTTAATTGTCTGACCTCGGGAAGCATGAATTTCCTAGTTTTGCATGCTTTCTCTTTACAAGACTTAGACACTCCTTTATCTTCAACGTTTTAGCTTGCTTTTTCCCTTTTGTTTTTCCTTTCTTTTTCCAACTTTCTTTCAGCTTTCAAATCATCCTACACAATAAGTAAATACACTAATAAGATCCAATTCTAACCTAAAATCAACAATTAAATGTTAAAATGTAAAAACACAAATAAAAACATGAAATAAATCAAAATTTATTCCTAAATACATCAAGAAAAAACAAACTTAAAAATCAAAAACTTAAAAAAAAGGAATAAAACACAACTATCAACTTCCTTACACTTAAAGCTTTACTTGTCCTTAAGTAAAAATCAAATACAATCAATCAATTCTTTAACTTCATTTTTAGAAAGATCAAATCATGCAATCCCTTAAACATTAGCCAACTTAAGTATCAAGCTACTACACCTATCATGACTACTTTTGATAAGTGCATATAAGCAAAATCAACTTATGAAACCATCGCTCAAAGATAAGTATAAATGCTAAATGAATCTTCCTCGTGATTTTATTCATTCTATAAAGTTTTTGAAGGTTAGTGTTTCACTCAAACTTCTTATAAGAAACCACACTACCATAGGCTTGCTAATACATCAATTCCTCTCCACAATGATTATATGATAAAAATAGAACAAAAAGAGTTTCTTTTAGGTTGTAATATGGCTAAGGTTAAGGTGGGTCAAAAATGTTTTAGGGGTTCATCATAAGCATTTATAAATACTAAGTGTACAAGAGGGATAACAAAATAAACTTATGAGATATGCAAATGGATAAAACTAACTACTCAACACTTATATTTACTAATAAAATGTTTTTATTTTTTTTCTTTTGATTTTTTCTTATTTTTGAACAATAATAAAGAAACAATGAAAAAAACGATAGCTCAGTTTACTGTGCTCTAAGAATAGAAGTATTAAAAACTGCTCAAAATATCTCAAAAAACTAAAAAATTGTAGCTAATAATACCAAAGTAATGCCTCACTTAGCACTCTATTAAACTTGCGATTGGGTAAGGTAATGGAGTTTGAGGTTTTAAATTAGGATAATTTCTAGAAATAAAGGATTAAAGGATCAGTGGGGCTAGCAATGGATAATAAAAGGGTAGGTCATTAAAGCTAAGGATTAAAAGAAAAAGGGCCTTAATCATTTCTATCTAGAATGCATCTGATAGATTTGTACTAATTTAAAGGAAGTTTTAAAGGTAATTACCTAAGGAAATGTCACTCATATAAGGAAATGAAATGATTATATAATGGAGTCATAAAGGCTCAATTCCTCATAAAGGTGAAATGAAAATCCATTATGCTTCTACATATTACTTCATTGCTCAAGTGTCAAATTTTGAGTAAGCTTATGAAACCAACTACTTTCATCACTTAACATGTTTCACTCTCCACTCAAGTAATGTAATTTGAGTTCACGCATGCATTTAATCTCATTCCAACTTGTAGGATCCAATCTCATGGTAAAACAAATCCAAATGATTCCAGTGTGGTTCCATTACTTTAACAATAAAACAAAACAATAAAGCATGCATCCTCTATAACAAAATGTAAACAATGACTAAAACAACTAAAATAATGCAAATGTCACTTTCCCATACTTTAGTTATACTGTCCCCAATGGGGAAAGTAGAATACCAAAACTCAATAATCAACACATCAAAATACAAAATACAAAGAGATTAAGGGTAACAGGGCTTATGGTGGCGATCATCATTCCAAGGCACAGAAAATCTTCTTCCTTATTTGGTCCTCCATCACAACAAACCTTGCAACAAGGATCAAGTCACTTGAACATCAAGAGATTCAAACAAAAAACAAGCTATAGATCAATCAAAACCAAAATCAATTGAAGCACACAAAACTTAACAAAGACAAGCAAACTAAAAATAAACATGCTAAGCTAAGGTCCTTAGCTTAAACATAAATATTTCAATCTTTCAATAGAATAAAAGGGAAGAAGCCACTCCCTTCTCTTTTGAAGGAAAGGCTTCAAGATACAATTTGTCATGATACCCAATAGCCTTGGATGTTTTTCCTTTGGAGTCTTCTACCTTGAAAGTTCCATGCCTATAAACTTGAATAACTTTGATTTGTCCTCCTCGTTCAATCTTAAGTTTAGTTGGAATCAACTTCAATTGTGTTCTAAGCCTCTCATTCCTTACCTTAACTACCCTATTCTCCTATTCCAAAATTACATTGTTATGAATACTAATGGGTAGTGATTTTCCCTTACCTAAGAAAGTATACTCAATATGTTGAGGTAAGAATTGTAACTTCAGTATGGGTGGGGTCACTAAAGAGAATAGAGTGGAGGCATTTGTTTTTCCTAATGGTTCTTGATTAAACCTCTCACCCAACTCCTCCATCTTTATAAATTCTTCATCATCTTGGCAATTTACCTTTCCCTCATGCTTCATCTTAGGTTCCTTCCCACCATTATCAATCACACCTATCTTCATGCAAGCATTTCTTTTCACCTAATTTTTCAACTTCTTGCCCATGTTGAACTTTACATGCTAATCACCAATCTGAAGGATTAACATTCCCCTATAGACATCAATAAAATCCTTACTAGTGTTAATGAAATGCCTACCAAGGATCACTGGGTAACTTCTATCCTTCTCAAAATCAAGTACCACAAAATCAACTAGAATGAAAAATTTATCCACTTTTACAAGAACATCTTCCACCAATTGAAATGGCTTCCTTATTATTTGATATGCCAGTTGTATGGAAATGGAAGTTGGCTTGATCTTACCTAGCCCTAATTTCTTGAAATGGACAAAGGCATCAAGTTAATGCTTGCTCCTAAATCACACAAACGGTTAGAAAATGCCAAGTTACCAACAACACAAGGTATAGTAAAACTCCTTGGATCTTGTAACTTGGATGGCATATGGTTACTGATGATTGAGCTATAACTTCCCATCAATGCCACCATTTGATTGTCTTTTATAGTATGATTTTTAGTTAGGAAGTCCGGTAAAAACTTATTGTGTTGAGGCAGATTGTATAATGAAAATTTCTTAATTTTTTCAAAACAGTTAGAGGCTTATGCATCCATTGAATTATACTGGAGCCTTTGTAGATAGGGAATCTTTGACTTGTATGGTAGTGGTGGGATGTAAGGCTTCTCCTCCTCCTTTCCTTCTTCCTTCTCTTTCTCTTGGCTCTATCTTGTGGCACTCTCACCCTCTTCCATTGTCTCCTCAAGATCTTGCCCGGTGATAACTTTGATGGCCTTCAACTGGTCCCTTGGATTAGCCTCGGTGTTATTTGGTAGGCTACCTGCACTTTTAGAAGACAAAGCATTAGCTAGTTAACTTGCCTGTACCTCCAAGTTATGGATAGATGAAGTGTGATTCTTCACAATCTAGTCAAACTTTGCCTCCATCCTCTTTTGACTATCCTCTTAGCTTGCAAATATCCTCTTTTAATTCTCTTCTTGACTTGCTAGTTTGGAGCCCAAGACATCCATTAGTTTATCCATCATGTTCTCAAAGGATCCAAGGCAATCTTATTGAAATCCAGGAGGTCCTTGTGGTATTTCTTGGCCACTAGCATTGTTAGTACTCCATCAAAATTTTGGGTGGCTTTTCCACCCCAAATTCTAAGTGTTAAAGTATGGATTGTTACCTCGTTGTGGTTAGCCCCCAAAATTTACCTACTTAGTGCCACTAACTCTTAAAAAGAAACATTTTGTTATGCCATAGTTGTCTTTCCCTCAAAGCTCACATTGAAATTGCATGGCCTTTGTTGAAGATGAAGAGGCTCCTTGCATGTTACTCAATTGTTATGTAAGGGTTATAATCTAAGCTTGTAAAGCTATCATCAAGTCAATTGATATCATCCCTTTTTGCTTCTTTGGCCCCTGTCTACTCCTCTCATTAGACCATGTATAACTATTGGTCACCAACTATTCCAAAAGATCATGAGCTGCATAAATATTTTTTCCTTACCAGAGAACCTCTAGTAACTGCATTTATGGTTCCTTTTGTGCTCTAATTTATACCATTATAGAATGTTTACAAAAGGAACTCTTTTAGAAGGTTGTAGTGGGGGCAACTCCTTCGTAATTCCTTAAATCTGTCCTAGGCTTTCTACAATGACTCCCCATCACTTTGTTGAAAAATAGTGATCTCTTTGATGATTCGTGTAGTCTTAGTCAAAGGAAAGTACTTAACTAGGAATCCTTGGGCTAGCTGCTCCTAAGTAGGGATTTTCCCTGAACTGAGAGAGTTATACCATGCCTTTTCCCGATTCCTCAAAATAAATGGAAACAATCTTAACCTCATAGCATCATCAAATATGCCATTAAACCTAAAGGTGTCATAGATCTCCAAAAAGTTAGCAAGATGGGCATTGGGATCTTCTTTCAATAACCTATAAAAATGCACACTGCTTCGGAGTATTTTGAGGAGTGTCAGCTTGATTTGAAAGTTATTCAATCGAGGTGTAGGCCTTGTAACTCCTTGAGGACTGAAAACTAACATCGTGAAATCCATCAATGTCCTCTCTGTTCCTCCTTGCTCTCCTTCTTTTGCCATGTTTGTACGTATATTTTCTTACCGCTTAGCTCTTCTTAGTCTCCTCTCTTGTCGATTAATATGAGAAAACTCCGCGTCAATCATTTTTTCAAATCTTCCTGTATTCCTTGTGCTCATGCACCCACAAACACACAAGTAAAAGTATCAAAAAAATTTTAATTTAAAATCACATAAACTAAACAAGATGTGAAACAAACAATCCCCAAAAATGGTGCAAAAAATTTATTGAATGCAAACCAAAACTAGTTTTATGCTAAAAACTACAAGTATATGGGTTGTTACTTGTATTAAAAAGTGGATATCTTCCTACAATGATTTTTCTTAGGCATCACTTAATTCAAGTGGTGCTTCGTTTTAGAAACTGAATCAAACAAATTTAAAAAGATAAATAAAATGAAAACAAACTAAAGGTAAAGGTAAGGAACGCAACCAAAGCCAAAAATTTAAATTAAAATTTAGAGAAATTAGGATTAATGAATAGGACTTGTCATTATAACTATTTTTTCCCTATGGTTTAATTGATTCAATTTATGCTTGGCCCAAGATTTCCTAATATTTTAACTACCCTTGATCAAGTTGCAACTAAATGTCACTAGTTAAATAAATTAGGATTAACTTCAGGATCTCTTGATATGCAAAGCCTTTCCTAAAACTTCAACCAAATGCAAAGCGATCCTAAAGGTAGTATATTAATCTATAGAAATCTCTTTCTAATAAATCAATACACTTGTTATTTATAGGTCAATTAAACTCTAATTCTCATTGTACATTTAACACAGATTATGAAGCTCACTCTCTCGATTTATTATGGGTTTTTAAGATTAATAGATAACACAAACATGAATAACATTGAATCAATAACGATAATTCACAAATAGTTTAAAGAAAAAAATCCTAAAACAAGTATAGCTACTCATAATAGGAATAAATTCATCCATGTTCATATTTTCCAAAATACAAAACATATTGAGAAGAACAAAAGTAAAACAAATACAATGGTGGTTATCTTAATTTTTGTATCTAGAAATCTAGAAGATGGATGTTGATGGAGCTCTTGATGACTTGAATCCAAAGTTTTCTCCAACTTGAAGCTTGTGTCTTGACATGGAAGAGAAAATCTCTAAATGATGGGAGTGCTATTCTCTTATTCTTCCCCTCTTGGAATTGTGGTTGCTGATTATATATGTAAGGGAGGCTTTTTACTTTTTGTCCTTTAGTCACTTAACGATAGACTATGCGATGCCGTTTTATTTTAAAGAAATAAAGCCTCCTGTCATTTTTTTAAAACATGAGAGCTGTCTCTTCTAAAAAGGTTAGGACTTTGGACCTTGGAATCCTTGGGTTGCATGAATTTCCAAGTTTTGAAGGGTTTCTTCCTTATTTGGCTCTCATTAAAGCATAGATTTGTCATGGAAGTGTTATGCCATGGCCTTTTAATTGTTTAACCTTGGGATGTGTTAAGTTCCTAGTTTTTCATGCTTTCTATTTACAAGGCTTGGACACTCCTTTATCTTCAATGTTTTATCTTGATTTTACCTTTTTCCCCCTTGTTTTTCATTCCAACTTTCTTCCAGCTTTCAATTCATCCTACATAATAAGTAAACATACCAATGAGATCTAATTCTAACCCAAAATCAACAATTAAATGTTAAAACATAAAACACAACAAAACATCAAATAAATAACAATTTAATCGTAAAAATATTAAGGAACAGGCAACCTACAAATTAAACACTTAGAAAAATAAGGACTCAAAGACAACTATCAATTAGTGGTTAGTTGCCAATGTTTTTTTTATAAAAAATATAAGGTACCTACACATGTTCTCTTTTGTGTAGTATCCATTAAACCAAACATACAATGTTTGGTGTAGTTAAGAAAATCCTAGAAAACTCGCTACTTTGTATAGCTTTTCAGCCCTATAATATTCCACGATATTAGAGACATCAATTGAAGGTGAACTTTACTTTATCCTTTTTACCAGATCTTCTATTATTGGAATTCCACGTCTTAATCCTTATTGCTAGTTTTCGACCCTCCGCTTTCCAATCTTACTTCTAAAGACAGACCTTATCTCTTAGGAATCTTGATCACCAATGGATCCAATGATGCACTTGCTTCTCAACATTTAGCAATTTATCTTTAATTAACCGTTGCTAGTAAAAGTTTAGATAATTAAGTTCTCATCCACTAAACTATTAGTCAATCTTTCTTGATTTTTCTCTTTCCTGAAAGTAAGTTAAGCTTTAACTAAGTTATCAGTCACTGCCTTTTCAAATTAAGAGCTTTTATGAATGTTTTTTTTAGTGAATTCACCCCTTATAGGGAGTTTAAAGAACATCTTTTATTGTAGTTTTTAAGTTTGAGGCTCATTATAATAATTCTATTAGGATACTTCCTCATCAAATCCCATTATCTCATTATGATTTTGTTTCTTAAACGTCCTTCTTATAAGTCTCCACTCATTTCCTTAGTATTTAACAAAAAGTTTCTATTGATAGATCATTGTCAAATAATATTCTGCCAACTCTACTTTGTCATTAAATCCCACAATTAGCATCATATCAGGAAGTTACAGTAGTAGTTATTGCCATATACAGGGGCTTCCTTATGAAGCTTACAAGATGACTGAAGCCAAGGGTTGTCTAGTACTTCAGAGGTAGCTGTTGGATATGAAAGTAGAGGGGAATGTTTGATTTTATTGAAATTAAAATGTAACTAATTAACTAAAGGAAGTTTCAATCATTTTCTTTTTTGAAGACAAAACATTCTTGTCACTAATGTTTTTCTTTGAAGTGTTAGAAAGATAATTTTATGCAAATTGCACAAGAGTTTATGTTGGAGCCCATAATTTTTGTTTCAAGTGAACCAAAAGATTGAAATGGAGCAAGCATTAACGAGAGATTAAAGAAAAAGGAGACATGAAGGTCAAGGTTGAATAGGTTTACATTTATTTTTCTTGCATATAAACTTTCCTTGATCTTAATTAATGCTTAAAAGAGATCAATTTTTCATGATCATATGCATATTATTTTTTATTTAGGTTTTTAGAGTTTGATTGAATTTTTTTTAATGAATTTTATAGTATATTTTATCTTAGAATGTCATATTAGTATAAAGCTTCATAAACAATAGGAAATTGTGTGAATTGTGTTAAAGTATTTCAAAGAAATCCTCTTGATGGGTAAAAAGTGTTTTGGAAAATTATTTGAAGTTGTTTGAGTTTTTCTTTTAATTGTTCTAAATTAAGTTTTTGTGTGAAATTGCTTTTTGAAATGTTTTGAAAGATTTAGAAACTTTTAAAAGTTTATGAAATAAGTTTCAATTGTTTAAGTTTCCTTAACTAAGGCATAGTATGAGTTTCAATTTAATTGAAATTCCTTGGTGACAGTGCCCATTCAATACATATTTTAGGCCTAGATTCATGGTTAAAATCCTAGGTTTAATCGTGATTTCTATATGAATTTGATGGTTCTTTGGTTAAACTTTGAATAAGATGTTGCATATGATGATTTAGATGAATGTGTATGATTTTGCAGGTCTTAGTAAGAAATATGATTCATATTTGGTGTTGGATGAGTTTTGAAATCAAAAAGGGGAAGAAAAGCATCAAGTTAGTGATCTCTACACCCTAGCTCATATATAGGGGAATGAGAGAAAACACCAAGAGAGAAAAACTTCCCAGAGCTAATCGAGACCCTAATAGTGGACTTGTCAACTAAGAAATCACATTTTTCCCCATACCCATGAGTTAGGCCTTGGGATAGTCAATCATAACTTTTATTTAAATGAAATTTTAGGTATTTTTCAAAATCTTTTGATATTTAGAGACCAAGAGCCACCACCAACAAACTAAGGGTGAATTATAAGCCATCTTTATAAGGAATTTGAGCAAAGTAAAGGAGAAAATTGGATCTAAACTTTAAGATTGGAAGATCAATATTGAAGTTCCAACACCTTTATTAAAGAATTGGAGTTAAGCATCATGATAATAAGACTTCAAATACCTTCCTATATGATTGTTGTTAATTGTATAAGATCTAGGTGTTTGTGAATCCTATGATGTAGTGTGATTTGTTTTTACTTTTATTCAATGTTGAAATTCCAATTTTTTTTAGATTCAATTACGGAATTAATGAATTGGTCTTAATTTCTATGCAAATGTAAGTTCTAATTCTAATTATCTAAATTCATGTATCTAGATCGAGAGATCATTTGTATGAATATATCAATCCATAAGTTCTAAATCTTGTATAAAGATATAAAGATTGATTTATCTAAGATTTTCATATTACTTGTGAATCTAAACAAAATAAAAGGTTCCATAGATTGTATCAGTGCTTCTAATTGGTATTTTGATTAAGGATATATTTTGATTAATTTATCAAGAGGGTAGGAATTATATAACTCAAGCGACATACAATTCACTTTAGGGAATCTACAGTATGAGTAATTTTGGAAAATTCATTAAATTAAAGTTAAATAATGAACAAGAACATATCTTAATGGGATTAATCATCTAGGTCCTTGCTCTTTTAATTTAATCTCTAACCTAGTGAATTTGCTTTAGATTGTTAATTAGTCATTAATTTAATTTAGTCATCAATTTGGATAGACTAGATAGTGAAGAGAGGAAAACTAGTAGTAGATCATTATATTCCTCATAAGAATGACAATTCGTAATCTATTTATATAAACTATGATATAATAGATTTACTTACCTAATTGTGGACATAATATTGGTTAATTGATATTTTGATTCATTTTATTTAAAACTTGTTAGTATACTTAAACCAACCATCTTTTGGCAATGTTGTTTGGGACTATTAATGGATATTAAGAAATTCTAATCTTTGTTAAAATAATCAGGTTTTTCCATGTTTTTATTTGTTTTATTTTTCTGCTCCTTATTTTCTTTTTTTTTCACTTAGAACTCTTCCTATCATAATTTTTTTTGGATATTTGATTTTCAAGTTTATATACATCATTTTATGACAAGAAATAAATTTATAGATCTACTAGCACTTGCTCTTAAAGTTGAGAAAACTTTCCATAGAATTTTAAGAGAGAAGAATTCTAATGGTTTAGAGAAGCGTGAGGTTCATCCTATATAGTTACAAGTAAACGTGGATTGAGAGGTTGGACATAGAGTGTAGTTCACTATATGAAACTTTTCACAACCTTCACTCAAAGACATGTAATCTTGCATGCATAGATTAAGGGTAGAGGCAACAAACTTTGAGATTAAACCCTAAATGATTCAGATGCTTCAAAACTGCGTATAGTTTTATGGGATGCTAGATAATGTTCCTAAGTGCATATGGAAATTTTTTTGGAGTTCTACGTTATGTCCAAGCTAAATAAACGGTCTAAAAAAGCAATTTGGTTCTATCACCTCATGGAACAAACTAGCTAAGAAATTTTTTGCAAAGCTTTGTAATGACATTATATCCTTTTAATAATTGGATAAATAGGCCTTATATGAAGATTGAGAAAGATGGAAGGAGATGCTTAGGAAGTATCCTCATCACAGTTTTCATTTGTGGATGTTAATGCAAATGTTACATTCTGGTTTGAATTTTGCCACAAAGTAGCTTATAGACACATCCATTAGAGGAATTACAAGTTTCAAGACATCGAAGCTCTTTCAAGAGCTTATAAAAAATATAGCTATGAATAATTATTAGTATGTCAATATGAACTAAAAGCCTAAGCCAAGTACAGAAGTTCACAATATTGATGCAGTTACCTCATTAGAAGCCAAGGTTGATGCCCTTACATGAAAATGGGATAGCATAACATTAACAGTTGCATCAGTTTAAGTTATGACCTATGATTTCTACGAAGGAGGTCACATAAATTATGATTGGTAGGTAGTAGGAGATAGAGAGTAGAATGAATAAGTTGATTACGTCGAGAATCCACAAAATAACCTGTATAGCAATACATATAACTTATGTTGGTGAAATCATCCTAATTTTTCGTGGTCAATTAATGTCAACAAAGATAAAACCATCCTCTAAGTTTTCATCCCTAACAATAGCCTAGGTAGCCAAGTTTGGAGGAGACCACAACCTTAGATTCCTGCTTTTAAAATATCGAGGCTTTAGTAAAGAACATAAAAAATCAAGTGGTGTAGTTGGCAAAAAGTGTGTCTAAAAGTTCACATGGTACTTTTCTAAGAGACATTGAAAAGAATTCAAAAAAGCATGTGCATGTATTGTATATGAAATGTGATGAGGAGACACGTCTAGTTCGAGAAGAGGCTAGGAAGCCTAAGAAGGAGAAAGATATAGAGGAGAAAGCAGTTGAAGAAGTGGAGAATCTAAAGAAAAAAGAAGAAGAAAGTTGTTGAGGAGTACAAGCCATGAATTCCATATCCTAGTAGGACATACATGGACAAACAAGAGGCAAATGCATGTAAATATCTAGAACCTAATAAATATTCTTGTATTCATATGCCTAGTATAGAATCTCTTTTACAACAACCAAAATATACAAAGTTTGTGAATGATCTCCTATTAACTAAGAAGCCAACGATCTCCTATAAACTAAGAAACCAAAGGAATCCTGGAAGAAGACATTTAATGAACTATGTATAGTGGTGTTCGATGTTTACTTTATTGCAAGCGTAAAAGTCATATCTCATAGCATACTAATATCATTCTCTCGCGGACTATTTACAGTCACCTAGCAACTTAAATTAGATTTTATTTAAGGCAAATACTAAATTGATTATAAACTAAAATAAATTAAACTAAAACAATTAAACAATTATGAATGTAATAATAAACTTGAGATTAATCAAAGATAAATGCAATACTTTTGTCTTCGTTTTTCCTTCCCCTCACCTTATGGATTCAATTAAAAATGACCTTAGATATCGTATGGTTTTGTTTATCGTCTCTTTAGATCTAATTAAATGCCCCTAATTGAAAAAATAGTAATTGAATTACAATCCCTTAATCTTTTAAAACTATTCCTAAATGTCCCCCTTCAGTTTACTTAGTCCCAACTCTTTCAAAATTTCAACACCATGTGGCTTTTGTTTACTCTTACAATCTTCTTCTTCTTCTTTCACCTGCGAACTGTTAAGAAAAGGAAGTTAAACTTGGTTAGCAATACCAAAGAATGAACTACTTACTGTATGATTCTTTTCATCCTCCATCATGTCTCGAATTGCCACCTCTTCCTCTCCTGGCTTCTCTTGCTCTTCCTCTCTCTATCTGGGTCAGGTCCTCCAGTTCCTCTCCATTACTTGGTGAAGTGATGCACACCTCCTCCCTAAGGTCTCTGTCTGATTGGCTATGCATACTTGTAGACACTTGACCTTTTATGCTCTGAACTAGATATCAACAAAAAGAAGTTGAGTAGAAAATATTTCTAAGATTTAGGAGTTATAATTTATCATAAAAATATATAGATTGCTTTTAGCCTAAGATACTAGCTGATGGATCCAAACAAACTGCTAGATCTTAATTTTTTTATTTTAGATAATTCGTATATAATAGAAAATTTACCCCTAATCACACGATAACTTAAAATAAGGTCTCTAAATTTAATTGAAGGATAGTATTAAATAATCGTTAGCTTAAGCTACAGTTTCACAAACTTGGATTGTATAACTTAGAAAATTAGAATCCTACGGTAAGTTGACAATGTTTACCTATAAAATCACTCAGCCTATCATTATCTATGGTTTTAACTAATGAAAATTATGGATGAAAAGCTGAAACTTAGTAATTGAACTAAAAATTAAACCTAAGATGGCCAATCCTATGAACTAATCCTTAATTCATGTCATTTAACCTTAATTACAATTCAATCTCAACCTAAAACATAGTGCTCAATGCAAATTAAGTCATTTCTCGTAACTATAAAGTCATTATCCCATTGATATCTTCTAACCCAAACCAAATATAACTTAAAATATTGAATTTAATAATAAAACTAACTAAAATTAATAAGAAAGAATATAAATAGGAAAAAAAACTTAAACGAATTAAAGAAAACAATGCTAGAAGATAAAATAAAGCATCTATTAATAAAATAACAAGGGTTCTTATAATATTCAAGCATAAAACTTAACATAAATTGAATGACACCTATGAAAAACACAATAACAGTAATAGAAAACAAGAATAAGCTGAAAACCTTTCTAGTTATAAACCAAAGAAAACCACAAAAACCACATGTTGAGTTCACAAAACAAATTACTAGTTTTATGCTCAAAACCGCAAGTATACGGGTCGTACTTGTAGTAAAGAACGGATATTAATCCCATAAGGATTGTATTTAGATACCTTGTGAATTTGGCTTATGCTCTATTTAAGAAATTGATTTAAGCAAATAAAATAAAAAGAAATAAATAAATGAGACGCATATAAATTTGGAAGCAGGAGCGAACAACACAACCAATTGCAATCACAGCAAAGGAACTTTCAGAGAAAAATCAAGCTTTAATAATAGGATTAATAATTTTATAACTACCCTCTCTAAAGGTGCAACTAAATGTCACTAA
>JAOXYD010000008.1:19391183-19404700 GCA_028565735.1 Pinacopodium congolense | reverse complement strand
ACAATTATAACCAACTACATATTCAGCTTTCGTCATTAACAAAGCTACAAATTTTGTTTTCTACTAAATCATGAAACTAATGCATTACTTAGAAATGTACATACACCAGATGCAGTACTCTTATTCAACAAACTACCTACATAATCTGTATTTGAATATCTAACTAAATTCAAAAAAGTGTTTCTAAGATACCAAAGTCCTAAGTTCATTGTTTCACACAAATACCAAAGGGTGAATTTTACGAATAAAAAATGAGATTCTTTGGGAAATGCTTGAAATCTAACACATAAACAAACATTGAATATCATATCAGGCATGCTAATAGTTAAATACAAAAAACTACTAATCATACTTGATATTACTTAATATCTACGAGCCTATCATCTTTATCCTTATTTAACTTTATGGCTATACTTATTGGTGTGCCTAAGGGCTTTGCTTGATCCATCCCAATGTGTTTGAGTAGTTTTTTATGTAATTGGCTTGGTTGACAAATATTCCTTCATTCTTTTGTTTGATCTGGATCCCATGCAAGAAGATTAACTTGCCCATCATACTTATCTCGAATTTCCTACTTATACACTTTGCAAATTCTTGACATAAAACCTTATTAGTAGCACTAAATATGATACCATCTACATTAATTTGAATAATAAAAATATCCTATATTTCTTTCTTAATAAACAGAGTAGTATCAACTTTTCCTTTAATAAACTATTTTCAAGAAGAAAAGCATTGAAATTACCATACTATGCTCTAGGTACTTGTTTTAAATCATATAAGGTCTTAAAAAATTTAAAAACGTGCTTGAGTGCATCATGAATTTCAAAACCAAGGGGTTGCATAACATATACTTTTTTTAAAATAAAACCATTAAATATGTGCTTTTCACATCCATTTGAAAAAGCTTAAAGTAAATGTATGATGCAAATTCAAGTAATAATATAATAGCTTCTAATCTAGTTGTAAGGACAAATGTCTCATCATAACATATACCTTCTTCTTAGTAATACCCTTTAACAACTAACCTATCCTTATTTCTAGTTATGTTGCCTTATTCATCTAATTTTTTCTTTAACACCCATTTTGTGCCTATTATTGAATAATGTTTAGCCTTGGTACTAAACTTCAAATATTATTCTTTCAAATTGATTCAATTCTTCATTCATGTCTAAAATCCAATTTTCATCATTTATGTCCTCTTTTATATTCTTAAGTTCAATTTGAGACATAAAAGCAAGATGATACAAATTCTTAAAACAAGATGAAGTGGTTCCCACCTTTTTGAACATCACCTATGATTTAATTTGATAGATGATCCTTTTCTTTTTTTATTTCTAATCCTTTGGTAGCTCATCATCATTCCTTTCATCCCTTAATTCAATAATAGGCTCGTGTGAGGTTTTTCCTTCTTCCTTTTCTTTTTTTTAAGTGATAGCTTTTCCAATTCCTTAAATAAACTTACATTATCATCTTTAAGAACTTTCTTTCTCTTAAAAGGGTTAGTCTCATTAAAGAAACATACATAGATTCCCTAATAATATGTGTTCATTTGTTAAAAACTTTATGTGCTTTACCAGTCCAAAAAATAAAAAAAGAAGATTCCTTTATTGATTTTTGAATCGAACTTATGTAAACTATTCTTAGTATTTAAAATATAACATTTTCATCTAAGAAATCTAAAATAACTAATTTTCAATTTCTTAACCTTATAAAAATCATATGGAGTTTTATCTATCTTATTCCAAATGTTAACTCTATTAATGATATGATATGCACATGCAACCACTTAAGCCAAAAAATACTTTGATAATCCATACTTATATTAATCATTGTCCCAACCATCTCTTATAGAGCTCTATTCTTCTTTCTACTGTACCATTTTGTTGAAAAGTCCTACAGGCTAAAAAATTATGAGAAATACTATAACCATTATAAAAACTTTTAAACATGTCATTTCAAATTCTTTACCATAAATACTCTTAATGGATGCAATGGACAAAATTTTTCCATTTTGAATTTTCTTGGCAAATTTCACAAAAGATTTAAAAAATTCATCTTTACTACTCAAAAACAAAAACCAAGTGAATCTACTAAAGTCATCAACAATTGTAAATGTATGTGATTTACTACCTAAACTAGCTACTATAATAAGACTAATAAAATATATATGAAAAAGTTCAAAGGGTCTAGAAGTTGCTATCAACTTCTTATTAAGTTCCCTTTTGGCATGCGGTAAAAATCCTATCTTTCTCATATTTCATACTCGAGAGCCCATTAACAAGTTTCTTATAGTTGAGTTTTGATAAGAGATCTATGCTTGCATGTCTAAGACTTTTATGCCAAATCTATTTACATTCACTAAAAAAAAAAAACTAAACACTCATTTTCAGGTTAGTAACATCATCTAGATTAATATTGTATATATTTTCTTTCTCTTTTACCAAAATGCAACACTATTATCACTAATTCTTAAAACTACACATGCATGTCCTTTAAAACACACCTTATATTCTTTTATCTCACAATTGACTATTACTTAATAGATTATGTTTTAATCAAAGGAAAATTATGCTTACTAACTTTTTCATGCCAATTACCTTATCTTTAGCATTGTCTCCAAAAGTGACGAGTCCATCGTCCTTACTTTTGAATGAGATAAATTATCCACCCATCATATGTCTCGAACAACCACTATATACATACCATTTGTTCTTTTTTTGTGACTTATGAAATAAGACATCAAGTAGATTTAGGTGTCCATATCATCTTGGGTTTTTGAGGGTTAGATATATACCTATTCTTACCTCTTAATGTATCATTATTATCATAAAAAATCTTTGAACATACCCATATTATCCATAATATGTGAAAAATAAAGGCGCTTATAGCTGATATGCCTAAACTCATTGGAAGCCTAAGATTGATAATTTTTCCTAGGTTGGAAGAATGTTCTTCTATCATTAAACCTTTGATGAGGGGGTCTCCTAGGTCTTAATCATACATGCATGCATAATGTCTTTGCCTAGGTTGGGTCCTACTAGTGGATGCATTATCTTAGGTAAAGGCTCATCTTCTATATTCTTATCTTATTGAAAATAGTCTTACTAGATGAAGATCTTTTACACTAGTATAGCTGAAACTATGTTTGTTATTAGCCAATATTTGTATACTTAAAACTGTTTCTAATTTCTCTTTTCCCTTAGTAAATTTTGCAAGTGATTCCTAAAGGTAATTTATTTCTTTCTTTATTGAATCATTCTCTTTTAATAAATTATCATTATCTACAACATTCTTTTATTTTAATTCAAGCCTAAGTTTCTCATTTTCTAATCTACATCTATCTAACAGTTTCAAAGTTTCTTTATGCCTATTAGATAAACATTTCTTATTCCTAATCAGATCTTCTAAATATTCCATCAATTCCTTATAACTATTTTCAACATTGCATTCATCATCACTATTATGAGAAGGGGAAGATGGTACGTCATCATGCATTATGAAACACATATTTGCAACTTCTTTTCCTTCTTCTATATAATCACTTGGTTCAATCCATATAATCTTCAATGCTTTCTTCTTCTTTGGTTCCTTCTTTCTTTTTATTCTTCTTTTCATTCACTTGGAGAAGAATACACTACGATCTCATGTGACCCTTTTCATTACATTAAAAACTAGTAACATTAATTAACTTATTTCTAGTAAAAAATTTACATTCCCTTCTTCGTGTGGATGCTTTTCTCTTTAGGAATTTCTTAAAACTCCTTGTGAGAAGGGGGATGTCTTCATCTTCACTCCATTTAAAGAGGATTTATTATCATTTTCTTCATTCTTTGATGCCTTGAATGCTATGTTCTTCTTCTTATTTGTGTTTTCCTCCTCCTATGTCTCCTTTAATCTCATTTGATATATAAAGAGGGAACCAGTCAACTTATTGAGGTGGAGGACATGAAGGTACTTCATTTCTTATATTGCAGTCACTTTAGCTTCTTATGACTTTGGTAAATACCTAAGGATATTCCTTATTAGTTTAACATTTAAATAAGTGTTACATAGAACTTTTAAAGCATTGAAAATATCTAGGAAATGACCATTGATAAATGAAATGGATTTATCGTATAACATATAGAAAAGTTCATATTGATGGGTATGCATACTAACTTTACTTTCCTTGCTTGGTTTGTGCCTTTATGTGTAATTTTCAAGGTATGCCAAATTTTATAAGTAGTTTTACACATGGATACCCTATTTAGTTCATTTATACTTAGGGCACAATACAAAATATGCATAGCTTTATATGAAGAGATATTAACCTTTATTCTTTATTATTCCGTTCATCTTAAATTTTAAGCACTCTTTGATTTCCTACAATTTTAAAGAGCATTGGTGTTTCTTGTGATATTATTCTCCAAAAATTTACACAATCATTCATAAGAAAATAGCTTATTCTGATTTTCCAATAAAGGTAATCGTGTCAATCAAAATAGCGATCCCTACTTGTGTTTTGTTCTTCTAGGCTAGTAGAGGGAGAAAATGAGTTCATCATATATTCCATTTATGAACTTCCCTCACTAATTCACTTGAATTATAACTATATGAGACTTAGGTTTTGATAACATTTGTTGGCCCCATTTAGCACCTAAAGAAGGGAGAAAATTAGGGACTTTAAAATTTTTTAAATTGATGATCCTAATTTCACCAAACTTTATTAAACACTTAAGTGGAAGCTAATTAATCAATAATATAGGCAATGTAAATAATTATATAAACAACATGTAAATGAATGATTAAATGTAAAAGTATAAGGAAGAGAAGAACGTAAACCCATTTATAGAGGTTTGAAGATATCCACTTTCTCCTATGTGCTCTTCCTAACAACTTTTTAAGACTTTTAACTATACCAATTCACAAGTATGAAGTTTGTAATAACAATCATTTTTTAAAGCTTAAGCATAACCTTTATAATTTCTTTCCTCACTTCCTTTCAATCTCTAAAAAATACACTTATAAAATGTTTCACTTAAGCTCATAAAGTTGTATAAGAAGCTAACAAAGTTTTTAAATGAATTTAACCTTAAGCTCACAAGATACTGCACAAAACCAATACACAACCAAAAACTCACAAATATACCCTCTAAATGCTCAAAACACTTGTATAATTGATTTCTCTACTTTTGCATGATTAAAACCCATGCAGAAATGCCTATTGTTAGGCTGTTTCTAAGCCTACTCCATCTTGACTTGAGCTTTCTGGGGAATAGCCTAAGTCGTGAATTGAATAAAAGAACCCAGTTCCCATTCTTGAAATCTTTCTTTTTAATATGAGAATCCTACCACTTCTTTACCCTGTCTTTGTATAACTTGGCATTTTCATAAACTTCAAATCTCAACTCTTCCAATTTATCAAGTTGTAATAATCTCTTCTCACTAGCAAGCATCTAATCCATATTCAACTTTCTAATTGCCCAATAAGCTCTATGCTCCAACTCTAAAGGTATATGGAAAGGTTTGCCATATACAAGTCTATATGGAGTATTACCTATAGATGTCTTGAAGGTTGTCCTATACGCCCAAAGTGTATCATCTAACTTCAATGCCCAATCTTTCCTTGAATAGCTCACTACCTTCTTCAAAATCTTCTTCAATTCTCTATTCACCACCTCCACTTGGCCACTAGTTTAGGGGTGGTAAGGGGTCGCCACTCGATGATGCACATTTTATCTTTTTAATAGAGCTTCAAAAGGCTTGTTGCAAGAGTGACTCCCTCCATCACTAATGATCGCTTAAGGCACTCCAAATCTAATGAAGATCTTCTTGATGAATCTTTGCACTACCTTATCATCTTTGGTTGGAGTGGCTATAGTCTCTACCTAATTGAAAACATAATCGACTCCAACCAAAATATAGGAGTTACCCAAAGAAGACAGGAAGGATCCTATGAAATCCAAACCCCATACATCAAATATCTCTACCTCCAGGATATTGGAAAGTGACATCTCATCCCTCTTTGAAATATTTCCCACTCTTTTGCACTTATCACACTTTAGCACAAAGTCTTGAGCATCCTTGAATAAGGTGGTCCAATAGAATCCATATTCCAAAATGCGCGTAGTCGTCTTATTTACTCCATAATGTCCTGCATACGCTGTACTATGACAATGGGTCAAAACCTCAAGCATTTCATCATTAAGGACATACTTACAAATCAAATTGTCAGCATATACTTTATATAACACATGTTCATCCCAAATATATCGAGAGTACTAGAATAGGAAACGCTTCCTTTGTTGATAAGAGAGATAGGGGGAAGAATACTACTTGAGAGATAATTGGAAATGTCAACAAACTAAGGAAAAAAAATGATTCTTTACTATCACTAATGCTTCATCAAGAAAGTGCTCTTTAATTTCCTCTTCTTTTTTTGGTGCCCTCCTTCAAGTCTCGAGAAGTGGTTCGCTACAACATTTTCTGCTCCCTTCTTATCTTTAATCTTAAGGTTAAACTCTTTAAGTAAAAGTACCCATTGAATGAGCCTAGCCTTGGCATCCTTCTTAGAAAAAAGATATCGCAATGCTGCATGATCTTTAAAAACATTAACATGTGAGGCCAAAAGATAAAAATGGAATTTCTCACATGCAAATACCATAGTAAGAAACTCCTTTTCTGTTGTGGTCTAATTCAGTTATGCTCCTATCAAGATCTTGCTTGCTTAGTAAATGACGTGCAGCCTCTTGTCCTTCTGTTGTCCAAGCACACAACTGATGGCATGGTCACTTGCATCACACATAATCTTGAAGGGAAGTGATCAATCTGGTTACTTCAAAATGGGTGCTGTTGTGAGTGCCTTCTTCAACCTATTAAAAAAAAAAATCATCATAAAAAAAAAGGGCACATCTTTAAGTAATAGATGAGTCAAGTAAGGGTCTAGCTATAAGAGAAAAATATTTGATGAACTGTCTGTAGAACCTTGTATGACCAAGGAAAGCACGGATGCCTTTGATGTTAGTAGGAGGTGGAAGCTTTTCAATCACTTCAATCTTGGCTCTATCTACCTTTGTACCCTTGTGTGAGATCTTGTGGCCCAATACAATGCTCTCTTGGACCATGAAGTGACACTTCTCCTAATTCAAGACTAGATGACACTCCTCACATCTTTGAAATACTTTATCTAAATTAAGCAAGCAATGATTAAAAGATTCTCCCAAGATAGAGAAGTCATCTATAAATACCTTTATGAAGTTCTCATTCAAGTCTGAAAAAATGGCCATTATGCACCTTTGGAATGTGGTAGGTGCATTACATAGACTAAATGGCATCCTCCTATAAGAAAAAGTCCTATAAAGACACGTGAAAGTGGTCTTCTCTTGATATTTTAGGTAAATAAACACTTAATTTTATCTTTAATATCCATCAAGAAAACAATAAGAAATATAGCTAGCCACCCTCTCAATCATTTGATCAAAAAAAGGTAAGGAAAAATGGTCTTTCTTGGTGGCCAAATTGAGTTTCTTATAGTCAATACACACTCTCCAACCTATGACGGTAATAGTTGAAATCTTCTCACCCTTTTCACTTTCCATCACTGTCATGCCAACCTTTTTTGATACACATTACACCGGACTCACCCACTCACTATTAGAAATGGGGTACATGATTCCTGCATCTAAAAGGTTCACCATTTCCTTCTTTACAACCTCTTGCATGTTTGGATTTAACCTTTTTTGTCTCTCTCTTACTGTTTTGCATCATTCTTCAAGGTTAATCCTATGTATCACCACATTGGGGCTAATTCCCCTAATATAAAAAATTTGCCAGCTTATGGCTCTCATTCACTTCTTAATGGTCTCTACCACCTTCTCTTCTTACTCACAATCCAATTGGCTGGAGATAATGATGGGTAGGGTATGGTTCTTACCTAAAACGGTGTATCGCAAGTGAGCATGTAAGGGTGTAAGTTTTAAGGTGAAGGGCTTAACAATAAAAGGCGGTGTGGGTGCATCTATTCTTTCTAACCCCTTCTGCTTAATTTACTCACATCTTTCCTCTCCACCCATACTCTCATCTTTATTCTCTTCAATGACTTCACCAACTTCCTCTTTAACCTCCTTCACATATTCCTCCACAATATTAATCTTCATGTATATATTACTATCCATTGACTTTCAAAGATTTAAACATATTAAATTCAACCTGCTCATCACCAACTGTCAAAATAAGTTTCCCTTTATGTACATCCACTAATGCCCTACCAGTATTCATAAAGGGCCTACCCAAAATTAAGGGCCAATTTCTATCTTCCTTAAAGTCTAACATAACAAAATCAATAGGAACGATAAATTTAACTACTTTTCCCAACACATCTTCCACAACTCCAAATGGCCTCTTGATGGATTGATCTACAAGCTGAATGAGTATGGATTTTGGCTTGACTTTGCCTAATCCCAATTTCCTACAAACAAATAATGGCATCAAGTTAATTCTTGCACCTCAACCACATAAACATTTAGAGAATTCAAAATCACCAATAACACATGGAATAGTAAAATTCCCTGGATCTTGGAGTTTTGAAGGCATGTTGCTCGAGATGATAGAACTACAATTCTCTGTTAAGGTCACCATTTGGTTATCCTCCCAAGTGTGTTTATGTGTGAATATGTCCTTAAGAAACTTCACATACTTGGGTATGTATTCCAATGCCTTCACCAAGGATAAATTGATCTGGATCTTCTTCAAAATTTCCAAAAACTTAGAGAATTGAGCATCTACTTGGTGTTTCCTCACCCTCTGTAGATATGGAATCTTAGGATGATAGGATGGTGGTGGTACATATGGCCTTTCTTCTTCCTTCTCTTTCTCTATTTCCTTGCCTTTCTTCTTGTCTTGGCTCTTCTTTTTCACACTTGGCTTCTCTAACGGTTTGCCACTCCTAAGATTCATCGCTTTGAGTTGTTCCTTTGGTTGGCTTCAGTGTTGCTTAGTAGGCTACCTGCATTTCTAAAAGACAAAGCATTAGCAAGTTGACTTATCTGTACTTCCAAGTTATGATGATGAAGCATGAACCTTCACAATTTGGTCGAACTTTGCCTCTTAATTTACAAATTGGGTGTCCATAACATCCATCATCTTATCCATCATCTTCTCTATCTTACTCTTTAAAGCTCCATGGTGATCATGTTAAAATCTAGGAGGTCCTTGTGCTCTCACTTGGCCACCTGCATTGTTAGAACTCTAAAAAAAATTGGGTTGGTTTTTCCACTAAGGATTATAAGTGTTGGAGTACGGGATATTACCTCTTTGTAGCTAGCTCACAAGATTTACCTGTTCAGTGCCACCAACTCCTAATAAAAAACATCCTGTAGTATCGTGGTTGTCTTGTCTACAAAGCTCATAATGAAGTTATGAAGTTATATGGCCTTCACTGTAGATGAAGATGCCCCTTGCATGTTACTCAATTGCTTAGTGAGTGTAGTAATCTATGCTTGCAAAACTGTCACCGAGTCAATTGGTATCATCCCTTTCTGCTCCTTTTGCCCTAGTCTACTTCTCTAGTTTGACCACATACTACTATTGCTTGCTAACTCTTCCAAAAGTTCATGAGCTGCATCAATAGTTTTCCTCATCAATGATCCCCCAATAGCTGTATCTATGGTCCCCTTTATTTTTTGATTTTCATTATAAAATGTTTGTAGCAAGAACTCTCTTGGAAGATTGTGCTGTAGGCAACTTCTTTGTAACTCTTTGAACCTCTCCCAAGCTTCATATAATAACTCTCAATCATTTTGTTGAAAGGTTGTGATTTATTTGATGATCTTAGTTGTCTTGGTCAAGGGAAAATACTTGGCAAGGAAGGCTTGAGCTACTTGTTCTCATGTAGTAATCTGAGTTGAACTGAGCAAGTTGTAGCACGCTAATTGTAATAGCCCATTTTTTATAATGAAAATTCAAAACATAGATAAAAAATTAGCTAGATGGGCGTTAGGATCTTTATTGGGTAGTAAATAGAACTACATACTACACTGAATTATGTTATGGAGTATTGGCTTGATTTCAAAATTATTTGCTTATATTGCAGGCCTTGCAACTCCCTGAGGACTGAAACCTAGTCTCATGAAGTCCATCAATGTCCTCTCAACTCCTCCTTGTTCTCCTTCTTCTACCATATTCCTTTGTAGTGCCTCTTGACTCTTAGCTTTTGTTATCTCTCTTTTATGCCTTATGATATTGGATAACTCTTCTTCACTAAGCTTAGTAGACCTTCTTGTGCTCCTTATGTTCATACACCTACAAATACACAAGGAAAAGTATCAAAAACTCTCAAATCAAAGTAGCCTAAACTAAAAAAGATGCTAAATAAAACATCCCCAACAATGGCACTAAAAACTTGATGATGAATTTGCAAAACTATTTAATTAGTTTTACTCTCAAAACTACAAGTATACAGGTCGTAACTTGTAGTAAAGAAGGAATATCGATCTCATAAGGATTGTGTTTAGGCACCACTTAATTCAGGTTGTAATTTGTTTAAGACCCAAATCCAAATAATAATGACTGAAAAACAAACTAAATCAAACAATTAGCAATGAAAAAAATAACAGAACGAAAGTGAAGAAACTTCAAACTCAAAATGTAAGGTTAGAGATTATCCTTTCCCTAACTTGTTTCCCTCCTACCTTATTTATTAAATTATGCCTCACCAAAGATGTCCTAATATTTCAATTACCCTCTCTCAAGATGTAATTAAATGTCCCTAGCCAAATTAAATGGAAAAGGTTAAGCATTCTTTCAATCTACAAAATCAGTCCACCAATTTAACTAGTTATGAAGCTATCCTATATGTAATCAACTAATAATCCAAGATCTCTCTCTAACTAAAAAATTAACTAGATGAAATGCAGGTCTATAAGGTGCCAACTCTCATTGTACATCCCTATACAAATTACCTAACTCTATTTCTCAATATATTACAAGGTATAAGCTCAACATTCATTAAAAGCATTCATTCATTCAAAATAAAAAAGTAGGAATTAAACAATTAGTTCAAAAGCAATCTCTATAATATATTCCACCACTCATAACGTCCATAATACTCTCAAATACCAAAAAATCCATAATAAAGACAATAAAAGAGAAAAAGAAACAAAAACTAGATGAAATAAGCTTCTCCTCTTCTTTGCCCAAATCTGGAAAATTTGGGTGTTGATGTGTTTCTTGCCAAAATGGAGTTATGATCTTGATTTTCCCTTCTCTCTAGCTTCAAAACCTATTTTTAGCTTAAGGAGGAGGGTTTTCTCTCTGTTCTCTCATGGCCCTAGGGATGTGTGCCCTTATATATGTCATGTCAAGTAACAAAACCCTAAAAATAAGTGAAGTCTGGGAAAACTTCAGCCTACAGATCACCATGATCGTGGGATCAGACCCCATCCCACGATCGTGGGTTGTTGGTCTTCAGCTTCCCTATTTCTCTTCTCCTCTTTTAGTCTCTAGCTCAAACACAAAGATGGCCATTCCTACACCAAAATGATCAATTCTAACCTTAAATCAACATCAAACATGAAAGAACAACCATGAAGATCAAACTAAACAAAAACATTCAAAATAAGCCCTAAAACACAACAATATGAACCTATCATGCAAGAAACACATACCAATTTGCTTAGGAAAGCACAAACAAATGAACAACTATCAGTTAGGCAAATGGCACTAATGTTATCACACCTAATAGGAGTCTTTGTAACCTTCATCCCCTAATCTCTCAGTTGTTATCTAAGCTAAAACACTTGTGCATAACAACTACTAGCTACTACATATTATTCTTCAACGATAGATAAAGCCACTGAGTTTTCTTTCTTATTAACCGTGAAACCAATTCATGACCTAGAAATTAATAAGTGCTAGATGTACTCTTTTTATCTAATAAAATACCAATAAAATTCGCACCTGAATAACTAATTAAATCAACGAATGAATTTCTAGGATATAACAAACCTAAAGATGATGAACCAACCAAATATCTTAAAATTCTCTTAATAGCTAACAAATGAGACTCTTTAGGACTTGATTGGAATCTTCCACAAAAATATACATTAAACATAATATAAAGTTAACATGAGGTAAGATATAATAGACTACTTATCATAAGTCTATATAACTTTGAATCTATTGGCTTTCCTTCCTCATCCTTATTTAAATTAGTATTAAATCTCTTAGGGGTTCCTAAGGGTTTTATTTGATTTATACCAAACCTTTTAAGCAATTCCTAAGTGTATTTGGCTTAACTAATGAAAATGTTAGACCTATATGGCATCTACGAGGGGCTGAATTAGGTGATTCAAAAATTCTCCTAAAAGAAAAATTTAAACTTATTATAATTTATGAAATATGAAAGTATCTCTTTCAATTTCAATAAGAAATATAAAGTAAATGCGTAAAATTAAAAGAGTGGGGAAGAGATACACAACCAATTTATAGTAGATTGGAGCGATTCACTTGCCCCTGTGTCTATTTCCCAACAAAGCTCGTTGAGATGTTTTTACTAAAGAATTAAAGAATACAACGTTAGAATTACAAGTTCCTTTTTATGGCTTAAGGATAATCTTCTCTCTTTTCTTTTTCTATAGGTTAAAGTAAAACCTTACAATCTCTCAAAAACAACTCTTGAAAGATGTTTCACTTGCTTACTTTGGTGTAGAAAAGATGCTCACACAATACTTGGATGAATGAATACAAAAAGTCTCACACAAATTACATTAACATACATAGAATACTCAAGGATAATTGTAGGAATACTTAGAATGATAATTAGATGATTAATACATGCTAATCACACCTATTTATACTTAAAACATGATCAATTAGCCATTGCTCAATGAATTCTCAATGTTATAAATATTAATTCATTTTATTAATGCAAAATATGACTGTTCCTAAACTTACGCTTTGAAATTGTCATTGTTGATCGATCAAATAACAAGGGTTGGTAAATTGACTTTCTATCGACAAATACATTCAACTTAGTTGACCGACCTTCTTCAGTCTAAAACCTCTTAAACTTATTCTGGAATCAATCTTAATCAAATTCCAACAAATACTAAGCCAACCCAAAATATTTTACAACTAAAAAACACTTAAGATATCGAAACTTACTTTGTTTATTTTCCAATTCATGCAATTTTTCTAACCTTACATTTACTAAATTATGGATGTAAATATGCATGAGTGAGCCTCTTAAATAACCAAAAACAAACTAAGAAAACTTACAATAAAAATTACATAAATAACTTATATCAAAACTAATTTGCTTCTTCAATAATTTGAGTATTCATATATTATATTCATATGTAGCATCCCACTCTCATAGAACACCTACTTGACATTCTGATGAATATCCGAGTAAATACCCTACAAGGTGGCAGGCTAGAGTAATTACAGTAGGTATCATGCAACATAATCAAAAGGAACATAGACATCAAAACTCATATTTCATTAAACCAAATTCCATTTATACATCATCATAAACT